>CAVLGW020000337.1:0-18169 GCA_963669155.1 Arbacia lixula
TGGAAATTTTGGTTATGGCGGGAGTTAGGCAACTTGGGTCGTACATAGAGCTGCTTTTTGTTTGTTTGTTTGTTTGTTTTTTGTATCCCTATAGATTCTCCCCTAGCATAATCTAACGCCTTTAGGTTTAAGCAATGGAAAAGGAAAGGGAAGAAATGAAATGGGAGAAATAAAGAAAGAATCGCTGTAAACATTTTTAAAAAATTTATTTTGATTTATTTTAAACTTGAATCAAAATGTTACCAGGTTAGTGAAGTCATGCATTCATGTTATTACAGCAATAGCCAGCAGTACGAAGTAGTTGTAGTTGTAGTAGGAGTAGGAGTAGTAGTAGAAATAGGAGTAGGAGTATTAAGGTAGACATAGCTAATAATACAACTGGTGATCTAACTGAATTACCATTGTTATAACAAACATGCTCCTGTTGTTTCCAAACAGGTAGCTGTACGCCCTCAAGTACCGTGGTATACCAACGATGTGAGGATAGAAAAAAGGAAAAGGAGAAAAGCTGAAAAGCGTTGGCTACGGACTGGGGCTGCTAATGATTGGGACGAATATAAATCAGTTCGAAATGCGACGCTGCAACTTCTGAACAAAACTCGTACACAACACCACAGAGATCTTATCCTGGAGAACAAGGATAATCAAAAAAAGATTTTCAGTGTGGTCTAGTCAAGTAAGCAACCTTCGATACTAGGTACTATTGATAAACATGTGATTATCTACGAAATTTATCAATATAAATCTCTTTTGAGTGTGCTCAGAAACATAATTTGGCTGAATTACAAGGTACGGAGACATAGCAGAATTATGGTCTAAATGATAAGGCTAGCGCTCAGAGAATCAGCTGAAGAATGAGCGATTTTCGTAATGTATTCACAACCTCCCCCCTGTCTGGTAACGCGTCATTACATCCACCTGTTTTTCGTGATTCAGTTACAATGGATGGAACGCACTCTGAATTTTAGTTGTTGCTACTCAGACAAACCTCGGATAAGCTTTGGGGTCATCAGAGAACGTATTGTTTAAACGACGTGAATACAATTTGCATACATAATGAAAACAGTCTATTTTTCTGATTTGTTGTTCGATTGTCGTTACAAAGGAAAGAATAATCGATATTTTGAAGCCAAAAAATATATGTAATGTCTTTAACGAATGATAAAGATATTTTTATTAAATACGTTTTTATTTTTTGTAATAGCAGTCTAGTGAAAGTAAAACTTTGGAATTTAAATTTATACGTTTATTGATATCAAGGCACGAGAGAGTACAAATTGCAACCAATGGACGTAGAGGTTGAATGTGTTCGTTATTGACGTCACAGTTTTGAATTGAAGCGTAGTAAATGACGACTACCGTTAGTTTTCTCGGCGGACACTTTGGCGACTGAAACTGGAAAGTAAGACGGGCTTACTTTCTCAACCAAAATCTGTCATTTTAGAGCCATTTTCAAGTATCTTGAATAAGGTTTAACATATAATTGACATGTTTAATGGGTCAACTTGCTATATGGTGTTTCAGTTGGAGACTCTCTGATCCTACAAGCATCTGTTAGTGCTAGGAATCTTGGCGTAGGCCTACAGTTTGATACAGAGTTGAATATGAAAGAACTTGCCACTACTGTTTATAAATTGGCATTTTACATGGTCTGTTACATTACATTACATGGATGTTACAAAAGAGATTGTTCATGCATGCATCATTAGAAAATTGAATTCCTGTAATAGTTTACTGTATGGGATCCCTGGCTGTCAGTTATTGAAATTGTAGAGGGTACAAAACACCTGTGGAAGGCTTATATTTGGTTGTACGAAATATACACGCATCACACCAATACTAAGAAACCTACATTGGTTACCAATACGGCAGAGAATAACATTCAAAGTCATACTTATTGCATAAAAAGCACTGCTTGGTAAAGCTCCTGGCTACATTACAGAATTATTGAAGTATAAAACAGCCAAACGGCAGGCACCGGAAAATACGCTCATTTTATTTTCAGCGAGGTAGTCGTGACCTTCACTTGACCTCTCGAACCACGGAAAACGTCTCCTTTTCAAACTGCGATATCTTCATGAATATATCATATTTTCGTGCGCTTTCTTTTGTAACTGTATGTTGGAGGTCGACATTTACCAAGGGTGAAAAAACATTTCATTGAAACAGGCAGACAAATATTGCAAATTCGAGATAAATATGTGGTTCTAATACAAATTAAAAAAAATAAAATAAACTCTATATTTCAATGTCAATCGCTTTTGAGCCCTAAACATTTAGAGATCATCTGAAGCGGAATTTATTGTACTTTATGGAGATACCATTATTTTTCAACCTCCCCCCATAGAAGGGTCAGCATCCAGCAAAACATCAACCATGTTCAAATCCAAAATGAGCGAGATATGACGAAGTTGTGAACGATCCTAACCAGCCAATCATAGTCCACGATAATAACGAAATTCTACCGGCGATCCAAGGCGATCCAATCATAGTCCGCGGACTATGATTGACTGGTTAGGATCGCTCACAACTTCGTCATATCTCGCTCATTCTGGATTTGAACATGGTTGATATTTTGCTGGATCCTGACCCTTCTATGGGGGGAGGTTGAAAAATAATGGTATCTCCATAAAGTACAATAAATTCTGCTTCAGATGATCTCTAAATATTAGGGGCTCAAAAGCGATTGACATTGAAATATAGAGTTTATTTTCATTTTTTAGATTTTTATTAGAACCACATTATTTATCTCGAATTTTCAATATTTTTGTGCCTGTTTCAATGAAATGTTTTTTCACCCTTAGTAAATGTCGACCTCCAACATACAGTTACAAAAGAAAGTGTACAAAAATATGATATATTCATGGAGATATCGCAGTTTGAAAAAGAGACCTTTTTCGCGGTTCGAGAGGTAAAGCGAAGGTCACGACAGAGCTGAAAATAAAATCGTGTGTTTTCTGCTGCCTGCGGACGAATATCGGTTGCGAAGTCCGTATGATTTCTGAAAATTCGCGTCACTTTGAAGACGAATAGCTCAAATGTTTTATTTTTGAGCCCAAACAAAACTGGAATCAAATTCTCCGCTGGAGTACCGGCTTTCCAAAGCTGTAACTGGTATTGCCGTTCAATTTGTAGAAGGGTCAGGATCCAGCAAAGTCTGGGAGCTTACGTATATATCGGTTGCGAAGTCCGTACGATTTCTAAAATCTCGCGTCACTTTGAAGACGATTAGCTCAAATGTTTTATTTTTGAGCCCAAACAATATTGGAATCAGAATCTCCGCTGAAGTATTGGCTTTTTATAGCCGTAACTGTCGTTGCCGTACAATCCATAGAAGGGTCAGCATCCAGCAAGGTCTGAGAGCTTACATATTTCAAAAAAAAATTGAGGCCTGTTTTTGAAGGCAAATAACATAAAAACTCCTTTGCGGATTTCGATAAAAACTAAAAATATTTATTAAGAAACATATAATCTCAATCCCTGTCTAAAAAAATCCTGATCAGTATGCTTACAGAAGACCTCAGCAAAAGATCTCGCGAGCATGTCAAATTCCTTCATAATCTACGTGCAGCAAAATCTGCGCGTGAGATTTCGCGAGACGAAAAATAAAACGCTCACGATTTCTATAGAACGAGCGAGCGCTGCCGATTGACTGAAAACCAGTAATCATTGTCGCAATTTGCGCAGTTCAACGGATCCTCTGCTTTTACAGATTCCATCCTTCAAAACAAAAGTAACGCTAGGTGATGGAGTATTAATTGTGTATCCCCCAAGCTCCGGAATAGCTTACCCCTGGAAGTTAGGAAAGCACCATCAGTAAACAACAAGCTCAAACCATATCTATTTAATTGATAACAAGCATTTTTAGCCATATAAAGCGCGGTAGAATACATACTATATGGAATATTTTCTGCGCTCTATAAATGTTTGTATTATAATTATTATCATTATCATTATTATTATTATAAGTAGTAGTAGTAGTAGCAGTAGCAATAGAAGTTATATTAGTAGGACGGAGTAGTAGTATTAGTAGGAGTAGTAGTAGTAGTAGTAGTAGTAATAATAGTAGAAGTAGTTATATTAGTAGGGCGGAGTAGTAGTATTATAGTAGTAGTAGTAGTAGTAGTAGTAGTAGTAGTAACAGTAATAGTAGAAGTAGTAGTTATATTAGTAGGACGGAGTAGTAGCAGTAGCTGTAGTAGGAGTAGTAGTTGTAGGAGTAGTAGTAGTAGTAGTAGTAGTAGTAGTAGTAGAAGTTATATTAGTAGGACGGAGTAGTAGTAGAAGTAGTAGAAGTAGTTGTAGTAATAGTAGTAGGAGTAGTAGTAGTAGTGGTAGTAGTAGTAGTAGTAATAGTAAAAGTAGTAGTTATATTAGTAGGACGGAGTAGTAGTAGTAGTAGTAGTAGTAGTAATAGTAGAAGTAGTAGTTATATTAGTAGGACGGAGTAGTAGTAGTAGCTGTAGTAGGAGTAGTAGTTGTAGGAGTAGTAGTAGTAGTAGAAGAAGTAGTAGTAGTAGTAGTGGTAGTAGTAGAAGTAGGAGTATGGGCAACAGCAGCAGCAGTATTAGTAGCATTCATCATAGGTTGCAATAAAACCAACATTGCTTTTCTTTTACTAGTTTTATGTTATGATCTAGGGATGTCCATGTTTACGGAATTAATAGCTATACTTGAATTCACCTGTCATGCTCGTTGGAAAAGTTTAACGTACTATGTCCTACATTACTGTATGTTTTTAGAAGGAAAATATCTCACTCCAAATTCAAATGAAATCTGATTTGCTGAAGATTTGAGACGAGTGGGCGGAGTGGTTGCACCGCTACCATTGCGTACTACTCCTCTACTCGTTCAGACCATCCCCCCTTACCTCCTCACACCACATCCCACCCCCACCCCACTGCTCCCCCTACCCCCGCCGCCACCTAAATGGTAAAGACCACTCAAGTCCACGTATAATGGATCTGACACCGAAAGGTGAATGCTCAAGTTATCTCCATATTTGAATTAAAAGATATGTAATACTTTCCGAAGTCGACGTGAAAAGGATAATAAATAAGGGTTTATTAATCTACTAATCTATTAATACAGTAAAATGCAGTGTATAGTTTTATATAGACGTAGTAATAATATCAGAAGTAGTGAAAAAAGATGTAGTAGTAGAAGAAGTAGTTGTTGATGTAGTAGTAGTAATAGTAGTAGTAGTAGTAGTACATGTAGTAATCGAAATAGTAGTAGTAATAGTTGTAGTAGTAGTAGTAGTAGTTATGTTAGTAGGAGTAAGAGTAGTATAGTAGTAGTAATGTATCGTCGTCGTCGTCGTAGTAGTAGTAGTAGAAGAAGAAGAAGTAGTAGTAGTAGTAGTAGTAGTAGGAATAGGAGTAGTAGTAGTAGCATAGCAGTATAGTAGCTTATTTTGAAACTTTTTCAAACTTTGATACTAACTGTTACCAGGGGATTGAGAGGAGCCACTCATCCAATTAAGTAAGCTCTATTTTTTGTATCTGCAAGCCCGATACCAGTTGAATTTGTGGGGCCAGTGAAAGGGCACTTTCTTTATGAAAGAAGAGGAAGTGTCGCGCGAAAAGCACTTGCAAACTGTAGGCAATTACGGAGCGGGTCGGTTGAAAACTTGACAAAGCATGTACATGTAGCACAATAAACAGAACAGAAGTTTATTTCTGTAGAGGAGATCCCAGGGTGTTCCAATCATTAAAGCCACTATGTACATCCACATGGTGAGTGGGTTATGTATGAAACTGGATTATGGTGCAACTAGTGTTTCAATAAATAGTGTGTTGGTATACTTGTAAGAAGAAAATATCTATATTTACATTTATGTACATATGTTTGCGGGCGACCCTTTTCTTGAATAAAGTAAGATAAAATATGGAAGTTGTCTTGTCAATAAAAAACAAAACAAAAATCAAATGAATAATGATGTATTGTGTATGTATGAAATAAGCCTTTGTCAATTATTGTCTACAGCATTATTCATAGTATTGGATGATATATTTGCATCAAACATACAAAGAAAACACAGAACAATATAAACTTTGATATTTGACTTTGACAGACAGAACAGTGGAAAAGAACAAGAAAATGAAGGGGAGAATGACAGAGACAGTGTGATCGAAAGAGATATTCAGAGAGACGGAGGAGGAAGGGGGAAGGGGGCAAAGGAGGAAAGTAAGAGCAAGAAGAGGAACAGGGGGAGAATATAAAATAGTTTGGAATAGAGAAGGGCGAGGAGTAACAGAAAAAGAAAAAGATATACTAATGATTGAAGGCGATAGAACAAGAGATGATTGTGTACAATATAAAGATGAGGATGCAGTTAATGAAAGAACCAATGGATGATGCTGAAAGGGAAAGTAGATTGGGACAGATGTCAAATAGTTCAGGACATCATATAGAAGATGAGCAAACATAAGTACTCATATTTCAGTAATGTCATAATTCTGTAACACTGAGTAAGCAGCAGGACAATTCCAGAGGTTTGGTTAAAGTCATGTAACGTGAGTAACCAAAGCTTCTTTATTTTAAATTCTGTTATAGTGGGGTGGATAAGGTGAATAATTGTGCACTCTTGTGTACAAGCACCAAATTTGGCACACATGTTCAAAATCATAAGTGGAACAATATTATGCATAGAGGCATCTCAAAATATTTTCAGGGGCGCCTGGGGGAAGCCCTCAATGTACCCCTGGGGCCCTAATATGTTATTTTTACTTCTTTTCGAAAATGCACGGCCTGACATGGAAAAAAAAAAACCTTGATAGGAATCATCCTTAGGTAATACGAACCTTACCCTGTTAAGGTGTGTGGTCATAAGTGGCAAGGGGACCGGTGGATAGCCCCCCAAACGCCCCCTGGGGCACTTTCCTCTTATTTTGGGACATTTTCTCAAGAATAAATAGCTGGATTTTAACCAAACTTGATAGGAATCATCTTAAGGTAATAGGGACCATTAGTCGTAAAACTTGGGGTACACAGGTGGCAAGAGGCTGGGGAAGGGGGGTGGTGGTAGCCCCCAAAACGCCCCAGGGGGAAACTTTCTTTTATTTTTTTATACCTTTTCTCAAGAATAAATAACTGGAACCATCCTTAGGTATTAGGGACCTTAAGTTGTCAGGGGGTAGCCCCTCCCCCACCCCCCCCCAAAAAAAAAAAATGCCCTTATGGGGCAGCTTCCTCTTATTCTTTACTTTTTCAGAAGAATAGATAACTGGATTTAAACAAACTTGATAGGAATCATCCATAGGTAATAGGTACCTAAGTTCCTAAAGTGATGGTACGCAAGTGGCAAGGGGGGGGGGGGGGGGGGGGAGCCTTAGGTCCTCTTTTGCCTGGGGGGGGGGGGGGGGAGCTCCCCGAACAAGCAAAAGAGGACCTAAGGTTGGAATAATGGGATGCATATCTAAAAATGGATGTTAGATTTCATGAAAACTCGACAGATATTGTGAAATGTGAAAAATTTGTTACAAATGGGGATCCCATCTGACATGAACTAGCCACACCCCCCCCCACACACACACACCCTCTTCCCCCCTGCCCATCACCTCAGAAATGCGCCTTGCGGTCCAAAATATTATGAAAAAAGGAGTGTTTTCTCAAATTTACCCAAACTGTACAGTAACCAAGGATAATCTAACATGCACATGTAGTCGCGTACTCATCTGATGAGGGGACAAGGATGACCCCCCCCCCCCCCCCACACACACACATACACCCTCGAAATAAAAATAGCGCCTTACATGTCAATTACTCTCTTGTTATCATGGGGGACTTTGTTCCCTCCTTCAGTGCATGTATTAATATCTCAAGTTTTTTCTTTCGCTCTGTTAACTTTTTTCGACAAGCACCACTTTTTGAACATATGTTTAAAATACTATATGGAATTATATGAGATATCATTTTTGAGGCATCAAAAAATGTTTTCAAGGTCGCCATTCTTCAGTATAAACGCCATCATGACATAATAAAACCTTTTTACAATCATAAAGAAGAAAGTTAACAGTGAAAAACCAATCGCTAGTGCTTTGAGGGCCCTGGAAAATCATATTATGGGTGATTTTCAGACATCAATTAAATGTTTAGTAACGGATAGCTTACAACTGTTGTCATAATGTAGTTAAGACTTCGACTAAAATGTATATTTGATATCTTAGATAGTTTTAAAGGTCATGTTCCGTCTTTTTTCTAGCCAATGCTTGCAATTGGATAGAAAGATCAGTGATAAAACATCAAACTCCAAAAAATAGGTCTGACAATTTTTTTAAACATGATATTGAAATCATAAATGCATATATCTTATATCATGTTATAATTTTCGCCATATAATGTTTTGGGGTGGTTTTCAAGGCCACTCTTTGTTCTTTTGTCACTATACATTGCCAATAATCTCTTTTCTTATTCATGCCCTCACTATGAACATATCTCGATCAAATGAAACAAACTGGAGGGAATAAAGATAAATATCTTAGATTGACGGTCATCTTGGAAAATGGCGCCTCAAGATAAAGAAATCTTTATTGCTTCTATATTGTAAAACTGCCTGCATGTAGTTCATGCTCGTTGGTTACAGTAACACATAATAAAGCTAAAAACATTGTTTTGGCAGCCATTTTGGACGCCATCTTTGATCCTCCTTGTCTCCTCATCAGATGAGTACGCGACTACATACGTTAGATTATCCTTGGTTATTGTACAGTTTGTGAATACATTCAAGAAAACATTCCCTTTTTCTTAAAATGTTGGACCGCAAGGCACATTTCTGAGGTGGTGGGGGGGGGGGGGGGGCTGTATAGTTAATGTCAGATGGGGTCCCATTGTATCAAATCTTCCCCATTGCATGAGAATAATCTAATGAGTTTTGATGAAATCCAACATTCATTTTTTAGGTATGTATCCCATTTTTACAACCTGAAGTCCTCTTTTCGAAGATGACTTCTTTAAAGTTTGCTTAGAATCCAGTCATTTACCTATGAGAAAAAGGAAAAAATAAGTGGAATTTGCCCTCTGGGGGAATTTTGGGGGCTACACCCCCCCCTTCCCCGCCCCTTGCCACTTGCATACCATCATTTTAAGAGCTTAAGGTCCCTAATACCTAAGGATGGTTCCTATCAAGTTTGGTTAAAATCGAGTTATTCATTCTTGTGAAAAAGTAAGAAATAATAGGAAGTTGACCCATGGGGGGCAGTTTTCTTTTCTTTTCTTTTTTTTTTGGGGGGGGGGGGGGTAGGGGGAACCCCCCTTTGGCTCCTTGCCATTTGTGTACCCTTATTCTAACATCTTAAGGTCCCTAATACCTAAGGATGGTTCCAGTTATTTATTCTTGAGAAAAGGTATTAACAAAATAAAAGAAAGTTTCCCCCTAGGGCGTTTTGGGGGCTACCCCCCCCCTTCCCCAGCCTATTGCCACTTGTGTACCCCAAGCTCAACAACTGATAGTCCCTATTACCTAAGGATGGTTCCTATCAAGTTTGGTTAAAATCCAGTTATTCATTCTAGTGAAAAAGTAAAACATAAGAGAAAGATGCCCCAAGGGGGCATTTTTTTCGGGGGGGGGGGGGTCTACCCCCCCCCCCTCTGACTCCTTGCCATTCTTACAACTTAGGTCCCTAATACCTGAGGATATTTCCAGTTATTTATTATTGAGAAAAGGTATTTTAAAAAAATAACAGAAAGTCAGTTCCTCCTGGTGTGTTTTGGGGGCTACCCCACCCCCTCCCCTTCCCAAGCCCCTTGCCACTTGTGTACCCCAAGTTTAACGACAAATGGTTCCTTTTTCCTGAGGATGATTCCTGTCAAGTTTGGTTAAAATCAAGTTATTTATTCTTGAGAAAATGTCCCAAAATAAGAGAAATACCCCCAGGGGGCGTTTAGGGGGCTGTTCACCGGCCCCCTCGCCACTTTCAACTACACATCTTAACAAGGTAAGGTCCCTATTACCTAAGGATGATTCCCATCAAGATTTTTATTCAGGTCTTGCCGTACGTTTTCGAAAAGAATTAAAAATGACATATTAGGGCCTCTGGGGCACATTGGGGGTTGCCCCCACGCGCCCCTGAAAATATTTTGAGATGCCTCTTTAATATTGTTCCAAATATGATTTTGAACAAGTGTGCCAAATTTGTTGCTTGTACACAAAAGTGCACAAAGCACTTCATATTTGTTGCTTAGCCACCCCACTATTATAGTTTTGCAGAAATTATGTTAATAATTATTTAAGAAGCAAACAGTCCACCTTCCCATGGCACGCAATCATATCCTCAGCACAGAAATTTCTTTTTCAATCAAATAAAGAAGCTTTGCTTACTCACGTTACATGACTTTAACCAAACCTGTGGAATTGCCCAGCACTATCATGTTGTATAATCTCACATCTCTTTATCTGGGATGATTTTCTAATTGCACATATATTTAGCTCAAGCTGCAAAAACAGGGGAAAGGGAGAGAGAGAGAGAAAGAGAGAGAGAGAGAGAGAGAGAGAGAGAAAGAGAGAGAGGGGGGGGGGGAGATAAGACGATGAAAGAAGAGAAGATGGAAGCAACAGAAGAAAGAAACAATATGTGGCGAAGATTGAGAACAGGAACAAGAAGAAGAAAAAACAGGCAGAAGGTGGAGAATAAAACAAAGCAAAACAAGATGAAACAATGTAATATGCGTCTTGGTTCTTTGAGATGATCATCATGTACATGTATAATCATAAACATGCACATCCACTAACATCCACACATACACACACAATAGCAAACACGCACATATACACAGACAACATATGTGCACACAAATAATCTTCAAAGTCATGATCACCAATCCATTCCCACAAACTCAACTCCACACAATACGTCTGTACTGATTTTCAACATCAAAGTGAATCACAAATGAATACTTTTTCATGATTGAACAAAACAATTTATTTGGAACCTTGAATATACCTGTAGTTTCCATTACAGTAAATACAAGTACACATAAATGATGCAAACTTCACTCTTGACCATTACCTGATACATTATTTAGAAAAATAACCGACAAGATCCTAATGCGTGACATATACAGTAAAACCTGTCTGTAGTGGCCACCCAATGATACAAAAATTGTGGCCTTTAAAGACAGGTGGCTGCTATAGGCAGGTTCTTTAACACATGATCTCTCTCCAGGGGAATTATTTTAGTGGCCACTATAGACAGGTTGGCTGCTATAGACAGGTGGCCGCTAAGACAGGTTTGACTGTAAATAGGATCTTATAATGAATAGTCTTCATGTGATCAATACCAAATGATGTGTATCTGGTACAAAAATGTATACATACTTCAGGCAAGGTGTACAGCCTAATCAAAGCAGTTATACTATGGAAGTGTATCACATTATGCATCTATCTTGGCATGAATATACATGTAATTATATACATAAGTAAGATACATGTTCAAACATATCATTGTATGTAAGCTGACATGAATCAAACAAAAGTGCATTGCTTTCAAAATGAAGTATAATTTGTAAAAATACGAAATGTGTTCCACACACACTAGAAAACACATTTAATGAAGGATCAATCTGATATCGTCTCAGAATGATGTAATGTCTGTTATGAAATATGATATGAAATCATTCCTCACAAAACAGAGATTGAACAAACACACATCATCATGTACCTACATGTACATGTATGAAACCTATGGAAAAAGGAATACATATGTTCATGTACCATAGCTGACAAGAAGATCTAAGGCAACAATACAAAAAATCAGCAGGCATTATTTTTGACATATTGCACAAAATACAATATTGCAGAATCCCTCATAGAATACAGGCTATAAGTACATATTTAATTGTGTAAGTTGAATCTTGCACGATTCTAGATGATTCATTGTAAAGGAACTGCTAGTCAAAAAAAATATTCTCAAATGTAAGATATTGCATAATCGCTACTAAATTAGCCTCTGGAAATATATCAAACCTGGGCCAAATCGTACACTCATAAGATAATACATATTGAAAGGTTCCTCAATATAATTAATAACACAATGTGATGTCATCACAATGACAGCTGTGTTCCCATGCTAAAAATGGTAAATATGTTTTGAAAGAAATAAATGACTAGCATTAACATACTGCATTTTTTTTCTAACTAAACTGATAGCATACATAGACTTCATTCTAAACGATTGAATTTATGTGATAGGTAAACTAGTAAATACCCGAATATAAAATATTGCAGAGTCCCATATTATACATGATCCGAAGATAAAAATGTCAAGCTTTTAGAGAATATGACCATCTACGGTAAATAGGTATAGACATCAATCAACATACATTCTTGTGTGATGAATTATACTGTATTTGGCATAGATGAAGTCCAAGAAGTCCAAGTGCAGTTCCTACTGTTCTGAGTAGTACACCTCAAAACAGGTGATGCACAATATGAAGCTTACACTGCTTGCAGATTAGGCTGGTTTGCTTCCTCTTGTTGCCGTTCCTGCGTGGACGCACGGAACAGTCCGGATGGTAGGCCGCGATGGGTTGGCGTCCAAGGAAGTTTTGGCGAACATTGCTCTACCTGCGGTTGTCTCGACTGCTGTCTCTGAGAACGCATAACCTTCCAGTATTTGCAGATCGCTGGTGTTGCTCTCCCAGACCATTGACGACTCGAAGGCAAAACTTCCGCACGGTTGTCTTGGCATCACCATTAGCCATACGGAATGGCAAGAACGCGTTGACTAGTACCATTTCCAGCTGGAAATGGTACACAACCATTTCATGTGGCAATGTGGATACTGTAGTAGGACATGCGTTGGTCGAGGAGATCCACAACGCGATGATGCCTCTCGCACCGCAGGCGGAAGGCCCCTCCTGTTAAGCCGCACTGTCCTGCACGCTCCCAATTTTTTCTCTTTCAATTGCTCAAAGAGCTCAGGGGATGAGTAAAAGTTGTCTGTGTACACAGGTCGCCGAGTGTTGATGTAACTGGTAGTAATGTCCTTGACAATGCGAATCGTGAGCCCCTCTCCATGCACAACTTCTTGTTCATCTTTGCCGGTGTACAGGTGGCAGTCCAAACAAAAGCCAGATGCTGCATCTGCCAGCACCCAGAACTTGAACGGCACAAGGGATTCATCAACAGACAGGTTACAGCCAGGTTTGAAGCAGTTCTGAAAGGTTGGGATGACGCGTTCCATCAGAGAGGCGACCTTGAAGAGTGGAGTGTAGCCTGGTTGCCCTCTGGTCACACGCTCCTCGTTTTTTGCGAAGTGCAGGAACAAGTGCACAAGCTGGTACCTGCAGATAAGAAATAAAAAAACAAGAAAATGAAATAAAACATACACACGTATATTTTGATTTAATCTAAATAAATTTTCAAACACTAAAAACATGTATACTTCAAGCAATGTTCCAATTATCATTGTAAAGAATTTTCAAACAGAATTTAGACATCTGGAGCTGGTGCACATTTTATGGTATTAAATTACCATTCATAGATACACTTATTCTTCTCAAATAAAACAGACATTTATCATGTTTATGTAATTATAGCTTACTATGAGAATTGTTCATCAGCATTTTACCCCCCACATCATTAGGGTCTATTCCCTGTTTGTATTGTATTTGAAGCCCCAATTTTATCCCAGATACTGTTTAAGATACACAACAGCTCAAAGGAATTGGCATATATAGGGAAAAGGCAAGGGAAGAAAAGGAAGGAGCCGCAGTTTTAAACTGCGGTATATTTTGTCCAGTTCAGCATGAAACACGATGCTTTAGCCTAAAAAGCATGTTTCATGCTGAACTGGACAAAATATACTGCAGTTTAAAATTGCGGCTCCTTCCCTTTCTTCCCTTTCCCTTTCCCTATGCCAATTCATTTGAGCTGTAGTGTATGTGTATGATGGGGGGACCATATTTTGCGCATATTTGGTTTTCTTGACGATTCCAAGACAACTAGATTATTACACATGACGTCTAATGCCTCAAAAGAACGAGAATATCTTTTATAATCGCATTTCATGGCCTGGAATTCAAATTTCAGATTAAAAGCAAATCTTACTGACTCCGCCGTCCACTCACATGTGTGACCTAATTTTGCGCAGTAAGTTCGCTGCCCTCTCGTGGTCGACAACGAGTGTCAAACGTTCAAAAACAACCTCGTATTTCAAGCACATACTAGCTATTTGAGTAAATACTTTGAAATTGGTAAGATTTTATGGATGTTTAGATGATGTACGTATCTTGTTTGACTGTTCGAAAAATACAGTGTCTTATTATTCTTAGTCCCACATATACATCGTGTATCCTTCTTTTGTTTTAAGCATATATTTAGTGTTAGTGTACAAAATAGGACACACGCGAAATTAGGTCACACCACCATACTAATAGTTTTGTCAACAAAATATATTTTAAAATACATACCTAGTTTCTGCTCATGACGGCCCTAAAGCCAGGCGTCCCAACTAACCAGTACTCCTCCCAGTACATCAGAATGCCAGGCGTGGTCATGAGAACCATGCCCATGGTGATTTGAAGTCCTGTGAAGCCCTTCATCTCAACTGGTGTTGTATTGGTTGGGATGACGCGTTCCATCAGAGAGGCGACCTTGAAGAGTGGAGTGTAGCCTGGTTGCCCTCTGGTCACATGCTCCTCGTTTTTTGCGAAGTGCAGGAACGAGTGCACAAGCTGGTACCTGCAGATAAGAAATAAAGAAACAAGAAAATGAAATTAAACATACACACATATATTTTAATTTAATCTACATAAATTTTCAAACACTAAAAACATGTATACTTCAAGCATTGTTCCAATTATCATTGTAAAGAATTTTCAAACAGAATTTAGACATCTGGAGCTGGTGCACATTCAAGAGTATTATATTACCATTCATAGATACAGTTATTCTTCTCAAATCAAACAGATATTTATCATGTTTATGTAATTATAGCTTACTATGAGAATTGTTCATCAGCATTTTACCCCCCACATCATTAGGGTCTATTCCCTGTTTGTATTGTATTTGAAGCCCCAATTTTATCACAGATACTGTTTAAGATACACAACAGCTCAAAGGAATTGGCATATATAGGGAAAAGGAAGGAGCCGCAGTTTTAAACTGCGGTATATTTTGTCCAGTTCAGCATGAAACATGATGCTTTAGCCTAAAAAGCATGTTTCATGCTGAACTGCGCAAAATATACTGCGGTTTAAAATTGCGGCTCCTTCCCTTTCTTCCCTTTCCCTATGCCAATTCCTTTGAGCTGTAGTGTATGTGTATGATGGGGTGACCACATTTTGCGCATATTTGGTTTTCTTGACGATTCCAAGACAACAAAATTATTATACATGACGTCTAATGCCTCAAAAGCACGAGAATATCTTTTATAATCGCGTTTCATGGCCTGGAATTCAAATTTCAGATTAGAATTAATGTAATTTCAGATTAGAATTAATGTAATTTTGAGAAATTTGCAAAGCTTACTGACTCCGCCGTCCACTCACATGTGTGACCTAATTTGGCGCAGTAAGTTCGCTGCCCTCTCGCGGTCGACAACGAGTGTCAAACGTTCAAAAACAACCTCGTATTTCAAGCACATACTAGCTATTTGAGTAAATACTTTGAAATTGGTAAGATTTTATGGATGTTTAGATGATGTACGTATCTTGTTTGACTGTTCGAAAAATACAGTGTCTTATTATTCTTAGTCCCACATATGCATCGTGTATCCTTCTTTTGTTTAAGCATATATTTAGTGTTAGTGCGCAAACTAGGACACATGCGAAATTAGGTCACACCACCATACTAATAGTTTTGTCAACAAAATATATTTTAAAATACATACCTAGTTTCTGCTCATGACGGTCCTAAACTAACCAGTTCTCCTCCCAGTACATCAGAATGCCAGGCGTCTGGGCGTGGTCACATGAACCATGCCCATGGTGATTTGTCTGTGAAGGCCTTCATCATCTCGACTGGTGTTGTGTCCTCCCATTTGTTGAAGCGAGAAAATTCCTGCAGACCTGCTTGAGTCTGGTGAGCTTACTGGTTGGTCTCAGCTGCTTTCAGAGTAAACAGGACTTCCGGAAAAAAAATGTAGAAAAAGTCTACTGCCTGGTTTCATATGGGTTGCATCAAAGAAGAGTCTGGGGCCATCTTGATGATAGGCATCGAACCAGTCTGGATCCCATGGACAGCCCCAAGCCGTACACAATTTTCTTCTCGATGTTCTTGGGTATCCTATTCGTTGTTGTCTCCCTCGTCACCATCCGCATCTTCACTGAAGGTTACACTGTCTGAATCGTGCATATCACATTAAACGAGGAATGATTCTGATCCGATGGATTTGGCTGACACCAAACACTACGAATGGGACCAGTCACAACGTCGCTCTCACTGTCAGAGCTCTCTCATCTCGCGATGAGTCAGACTCAGAGTCCGAATTTGCCCTAGTAACAGGTCCTGGCTGCTGTACCATCTCCCGTACATACTCCGTAGAGACGAAGCAAGGCTTTTTCTTTGGAGGAGGCATGATTTTCTTGAACCAACTGTCCCCGAAAATCGTAAATTTCTCAGATATTTTGGATAAACGATGTCTTAGTCGCTGCGTGTCGGTAGAAAAGGTCGATCGTCTACAACAACGAATATGCATAGGCCAGCGCACACTCGATCGGACCTACGTCCTCGCATATAACGAGAAGTATGATTGGCCATTCCAACATCTGTCTTAAAATTTACGAAACCTTGCGTACGTTATGACACGACCACGCGCACGTTATGACAGAACCACGCGTGCGTAATGACATAACCACGCGTACGCTATGAAAGAACCACGCGTACGTTATGACTATACCACGCGTACGCAATGACTGTATTAAGCATGCGTAATGACAGAACCACGCGTACGTAATGAGAGAACCACGCGTATGTAATGAGAGAACCACGCGTATGTAATGACAGAACCACGCGTACGTTATGCCAAAACCATACGTACGTTCAGAATGTCAAAGAAGAATAATAGAAAAAGACCATGCGTACGTTATGACAGAACCACGCGTACGCTCTGACAGAACCACGCGTACGCTCTGACAAAACCATGCGTACGTTATGATTGGCAGGCGTACGGTCTGGGCACGCGTTTTGGCGGGAACGGCCCACCATAATCCTCCGAGCATGATTCGTGAAAACGATGCGTACGCAAAAACACAGCCTTGGCGTTTTCACGAACCGTGCTCCTAGATTAACAACCAGGGCCGTCACCAGCTTTTTTCTAGGGGGGGTGCTTTTTATGGAAAAAAAAACACAAAACACAAAAAACAACGTATTTACTCAATTTCATGCGGTTGTCCCTACCCCCCCCCCCCTCCGGTATGATATTACAGGACAATACAATGCACAGAATACAAAGTAAATTCAATACAAGGTACATTCATTCTTTTTATGAGCTTAAGATAAGAAGAGACAGAGTTTGCCATGTTTACAGTGAAATATGAGGGAACCTATTGAAAAGATGAGCTTGTATTGTAAAGATTCCCTTGGTTTGAGTGAAACAACTTTATAAAGTCAGCTTCTTCCTAGCTCCTTCTTCGCTTTCCGTGCTCTCTTTTGTAAAATTAATTCACCAATTTCTTTCTCGTGAAAGAACATTTTCAATTTGCTTGCCAAGAAAAGAAGCAAAATATTTATTGGTGTATTTGATGTTAATGCATCCTACATTATGATTTCCATCAAGATGGAGAAAAAGTGGGACACATACCTGTAATGACAAACGTTTGTAGCATTCTCGATATACTTTGTCAAATCAAATATACGATAACCCCCAACATCGGATCATATCATACCTCATTTCCGTCGTTCCTCACATTGACCTAGGAAGTAGCTAGCCCTAAAGTTGTCGGATGCATGTGTTACAGGTATCTGCATACACATGCAAGATCACCATTTGCAAGCATTAAACACAAAACTCCCTCGTTTTTGATAACATATTATGATGATCGAACAATTGTGGAGCCCATTGAAGCTCTCATATCATGCAGTTACAAATTCACGCCACAGTAGTGCTGTTGTTGAAGCTTTGCACCGCAGACAGTTGGATATTTATTCAATGATTTGCTAGACAATAGTGCTGTATGTTTGCTTCCACTGTCCTACTGTTACGCTTTTCTTTAGCTCGGTACAAAC
>CAVLGW020000338.1:0-18138 GCA_963669155.1 Arbacia lixula
AACACCGCCTTCATCTTGTTCATGAATTCGATGCGACGGTTCGCGACTGCGGGGTTGAAAATGATTCCGGAGAGACGAGAGATGTGATCTTTAAGCTTATCTTCTTCAGCGGGCAAGTCAAAATCTGAAGGAGCGATGCTCGCTTCCGCGTAGTCATCCTCTATGTCGCTCGAGCTGGTAATCTTTCTTCAGATAGATCCTTGACGAAATCTCTTTGGAATCGAAGCTACCGGATCGCCTTCGTCGTCATGCCTCTCGATATACATCGACTTCGCTACTATATCGTCCAAGTCTGCATCTTCCGGACTATGAATCTTTCGAATTCTCTTTGCGACCTCTTCGCGAATTCCGATAATCGCCGATGTTAAAAAGATCGAGTCTTCTTCAATCGAATCAGACGGTTCGTCGTAGTAGAGAAATCCCTGATCGACATCGACACCGATAACGTAGTGCCTCCCTTCAGAGATTCTATTATTCGCCTCTTTAGCTGAAGAAACGATCGCTAAAGAGAGCGGCCCGGCAATCGAGAAGATGGTCGAAACGCCCTCATTTTCGTAGAAGTTTTGAGCATAAGTCTTTGCAACCGTCCCCTGCTCGGTCGGCGAAAAGCCGCCGATCTCTTTATAGCCGACGTGTTGCAGCTCTAAATCTTCGGAACCCTCAAATTCCGATTTATGATCGTTAATCTCTTGAAGACCTAAAGCGAATGCGAGCGAGTAAGCAAAAATCGCCGGAAGATCCTTTCCTCCGAGAGATGCGAACCGGATCTGCTTACCCTCTTTGTTCGGATCTCCGTCTTTAAACTTCTCATGATTCATAAGCGCATAGGCTCCAGAGTAGAGCCCGGCGTGATATCCAGAAAATCCTTGATTAAACGAGATCTCGTAAAGATTGTCGGGTCAATCGTTCTTACTCGGGTCAAAAGAGCTGTACCGATCGTCCGAAAAGAAGGTGTCGACCGAGATTAATTTAATGCCGTATTTTTCTCCGAGAGTGCGAACATGCTCGGAGATAAATCCGGCGAAATCGAACGAAGGCAAAATGAAGGTTTTGTATCCAGAGGTCTTATACATATTTTCGATTCCTTCTAAGATTACTTGTGGAGACGACGTCGCTCCGAAGAAGATATACCCTCCACGATCTCTAAAGCCGCTGTTCGAGAGATCGCAAGGCTGATCGATCGTTCAATTTTCGTCGAAAGCTTGGCAGAGGGCTTCGACCGACTGCTGAACGAAACTGCGGTCTCTTTCGGAGTTCACATCCGGCTTGATAACAGCGACTCCGCCTTTACTTCCGCCTTTATGGAGTTGCGAATCGAAATGGACGACTAGAAAATTAAAAGAGAAAAAGAGAGCTAAAAATCCGAAAAGAGAAAGAAGAGCGAAGAAGAGCTTACTCTTTAAAAATCCATAAATAGAGAGCTTCGAATTGCGGGAAGATATGCTCTTTTTATTCTCCATTCTTAAAGCTTGGATATTTTGTTAAAAAAATGTGAAATTATTTATTTTTAGACAACAAAAATCTTATACCTCAATTTTTAAATCTTATCGTCCAAAATAACCGAAATAAGCTTCAAAACAAAGATAGAAAGGAGACCAAAAAAAGAAAAAAAATTATCAAGAATTTTTTGAAGATTTCGATTGTGAAATTAATCTAAAAAGATGCTTCGTTTTTCGCTCAAATCTCCTGAATTAATCCCTCCATTAAGCGCGATTCAAGAAGGACGCGATGCTGCGCTCCAAGAAGATGTAAAAAGCTGTGTAAAAAAAACTGAGAGACTATTTTTCGACTCTCGATTAGGCTCTTTTCTTGGGCTTCTCGAAAGCGCTCGAAGTTGATATAAATCTCGCCGGAAAGCCCGTTCGAATCGCTCTCCCACCCTTTCAAGGAGAGCGAGAGAATGTTCGACTCCTTTTTTCAAGGATAGTGAAGCTCGTTGAGCTCGCGCATCGTCGCTCGCGAAACGACGTTAAGATTTACTCAAAAATCGGGTTCACGATGAAGATGAGAGCAGGCGATTTTCGCTAGCTTCGATCAGTAATCTTCTTTCGGAAAATCTTGAAATTGCGGGCTCTCGATGTTTAGCTGAACCATAATTTGGAAGCCCGTAGGAGGTTCGAACTCCTGCATGCCAGTGTGAAAAACTGGTGTGTTAACCACTTCACCAACGGGCCGAAAAAAAGAGATAGCTGACGGCTATGGAAGCCCGTAGGAGGTTCGAACTCCTGCATGCCAGAATGAGAATCTGGTGTGTTAACCGCTTCACCAACGGGCCGAATGGCGCCTAATCTTGGACTCGAACCAAGGACCTACTGCTTAACAGGCAGTCGCTACCACCACTGAGCTAATTAGGCGAAAAAAAATAAAAAACTAAAAGCTATTCTTTATTATTTTTTCTTATATTTTATTTATATTTTTATATTAAAAATATTTGCGTTTTTTTTCGATAATCGCCTTTAAGTATTAATTTTTTTTTAAACCCAATAAATATACAAAATACTTGTCCGAGTCTACCTTATAAAAAACATGCTATTCTGAATATTTACTGAATAAATGTCTATCTATCTGAAAAACTATCTATCTGAAAAAATCAATTTTATATAATACTTATTATTCGGTAGGAATCTAATTAATATATCCGATTTCAAAAAAAAAAAAAAATGGCGATAACAACAAAAAAAGAAGAGAGTCGCTTTCTTTCTTTCGATGAAGTCGTTACCTACCTTAAAGATTACGGCTTCGTCTACCCGAGCGCGAAGATCTACGGAGGAATGGTAAACAGCTACGATTTCGGGCCGGCAGGAGCGGCTTTAAAGCAAGCGATCGTCGAACGATGAAGAAGCTTCTTTATTAAGAAGCGCGAGAACTTCTTCGAGCTCTCCGGAGCGACGATTACCCCATCAGATGTTCTTCAAAGCAGCCAACATCTCGAGCGCTTTCTCGAAAAAGAGGGAGTGCGCTGAGAGCAGGGATTCGAATACTCCCAAAAGAACGAAAAAGGGGAAAAGATTTGCAAAGAGCTTCTCTTTCCTCACGGACTTCTCTTCTCCCTTCCGGTTCTCGAAAAGAGAAGCAACAGCTTTCGAAATCTCTATCTCCGTCCAGAGACGGCGCAGTCGATCTTCGTTAACTTTAATCACCTCTACAAGACCCTTAAAACGAATCTTCCGTTCGCGATCGGACAAGCGGGGCGAGCCTATCGAAAAGAAGCTTCAACGAACAACTTTATCTTTCGCTGCTGGGAGTTCGATCAGCTTGAGATCGAGTACTTTTTTGAGTTTCATTCAAAAAAAGAGGCCGATAAAAAGATGGAGTATATCAAAAATTTGACTATGAATTTCGTCCTTCAAGAGCTAAGATTAAACCGCGAAAATATACGCCTTTTTAAAAAGAAGAGGCGATTCACTACTCTGATAATCTCTTCGACGTCGAATACAAGGTCGACAGCGAGTGAGTCGAGATTGCCAGCGTCGCGAACCGAACCGACTTCGATCTTCGACAGCACAATAAGAGCGCCGTCGAGAAAGCTAGAGATTAAAAACAAAGAGAGCGAAAAAGTAGTTCCTCATGTCGTCGAGAGCTCGTTTGGAGTCGAGCGTCTGATGTGCGTTCTCGTTCTCGACAAGCTCGTTCATAAAGAGGGACGACTCGTGCTTCAGATCGATCCGAAGTTCGCTCTTTATCAGATCGCCGTTCTTCCGCTCGTCGAAAAGCACAGCTCAGCAGCGATTGAAATCTGCCGCGAACTACAAGTCGACGGCGATTGAAATATCTCCTTTCAGGAGAAGAGAAACATCGGAAAACGATACCGCTATCACGACGCTATCGGAACAAAATACTGCGTTACCGTCGACGATGACAGCCTCTCGAAAAAGACTGTAACCGTTCGCGAGCGCGACAGCAAGCTGCAAGAGAGAGTCGCCGTCTCCGCGCTTAAAGAGTACTTCAAAAAAAAAGATGATCTCTAATCTAACCTCGATTAAGGAGCTGATTCAAAAAAAGATCGAGATTCAGGTTGTCCTTGAAGACTACATCAAGGTTCAAAAAAAAGGAAAAGACTATGTCGCTCTCTGCCCGTTTCACAACGACAAGAACCCTTCGCTTCTCATCTCTCCTAAAAAACAGATCTTCAAATGCTTCTCTTGTAATGTCGGCGGAAACATCGTCAAGTTTGTCTCTCTTTACAAGAATCTAACCTGAAGAAAAGCGCTTCAAGAGATCGTTAAAAAGCATCTTCCGGAAGAGAAGTTAGAATGAAACGACGAAGCGAAGCTTACACCTCGACAGAGTAAGATCTTCGAGATAAACACGGAGCTGCTCGCCTTCTTTCGATCGCAGGTGCTCAATCCGATTTCGGCGGTAAAAAGCTTCTTCAAAAATCGAAAAATCAGCGCCGGTGTCGTCTTTAGGCACGAGCTCGGATACGCGCCCCGAACAGCAGAAAGCGCTTTCGATTTTCTTCGAAAAAAAGGATTCTCCAACGAAGAGATTCTGGCGACCGAGCTCTTCGATGTCGACTCGAAAGATAAAAGCCGCGCTCGCTGCATTCTCAACAATCGAGTCGTCTTTCCGCTTCGCGACGACGAGGGTCGCGTTGTCGGCTTTTCCGGAAGAGCGATCGACGAAAACGCCGTTAAGTTTCTTGTATCTCGAGAGAACGACATCTTTTCAAAGAAGGAGATCTTGTTTAATCTTCATTTTGTTCAAGAGAGATTTCTTGCAACGAAAGAGGTCTTTCTCGTCGAAGGCTTCTTTGATGCTATTCGTCTCAGCGAAGCGCAGATTCCGGCGATCGCCTCGCTCGGAACGCAGCTATCTTCGGAGCAGGCGCGACTCTTAAGAGAGAGGTTCGCGAGCGTCGTTATCTTTCCTGATGGAGACGAGCCTGGAGTACGTTCGGCGCTTCAATCCGCTCAGATCCTTCTTCAAAGAAGAGCTTCGGTTCGAATTCTCGACCACCAGACGAATCTAGATCCCGACGAGATTCTCGTTTTGCGGCCGGAGATTCTCTCTAAACGAGAGAGCTATATGCTCAGCCCTCTTCTCTTCGCTCTTCGAATCGAGAGCATTAAAAAAGAAACGCTCTCCGACTTCTTAAAAAGAGTTCGAAGAGCCTTCTTTTTAGCTTCTGAAATCGAAAAGTACGAGTTTTTAAATAAAATAGCTCTCGACACGGGCGTTCCTGAGCATACTTTAAAGAGAGAGATCGGCTCCCCAGAAATCGAATCTGAAATGCTTGAGATTCAAAGCCCTCTCTCAGAAGCGGAAAGCTTTTTTCCAAAAGAAAAAGAAAGATTAAAGGCCTGAGAAGAGGCGTTGCTCAAGCTCGCTCTCGAGAGCGAGAGCCTCTTTGAAGAGATGTTTAAAGTAAAAGGTTCGTTCGTTACCGAAGAGCTCAATAAGATCTGATTCGAAACAGAGCTCAACCTTAAAAAAGAGAGGCTGAAAAGTTTTCTTTTAGCCAAAGCGGCAACGAGCGAAGAGTATCCGAAAGAGAAAAAAGAAAGAATCTTTCGCAAGGTTCTTCGAAAATGAAAAATAGAGTATCTCAAGCGCGAAAAGAGTAGATTAAATCACGAGATGATTCTTCCAAAAACTAAAAAAAAACTAGCTGATTTAAAGCTTCTTCAAGAAAAAATAAATAAAATCATAAAGAATATTCAACTTCTGAAAAAAGAAGATAAAGATGGAGATATTTAAAAAGATTAGAGAGACGATCTCTTCGAAGAACAGCTCTCGCTTTCTTTCAGAGGTCGTTCAAGAGCTTCGCAAGAACAAGATTTTAAAGCTCGGACAGAAGCGACTCGATCTTCTTCTTAAAGAGTTGAATCTCGACCCCTACAAAGAGAGTCTTCTCTTATGAACGCTCGAAGACAATCTCCTTATCAATAAAAAAGGAGAGCCCTGAAGATGAAAGCCGCCGATCTTCGAAGCTCAGTTGAAAGAGAAAGCGAACGAAGAGAAAAAGAGCGAAAAGATTAATTGAGATAAGATCAGCCGCTCGCAGCTTCTAACTCTTCAAGAAGAGTTTAAGTACTTTAAAATCTTAAAGACGTCGCCGAGTCCGCTCGAACAAAGAAGAGCGAAAAAGATTATCATTCGTTGTAACTTCAAGCTCGTCATCAGTATCTGCAAAAAGTACAGTGGAAGAGGACTTCGGTTCGAAGATCTGCAACAAGAGGGAGAGCTCGGCCTCTTAAAGGCGATCGATAAATTCGACTACGAGCGCGGATTTAAGTTCTCGACGTACGCGACATGATGAATTCGGCAGACGATCGCTCGTGCCATCGCCGATCAGGCGCGAATCATTCGAATTCCGGTGCACATGGTCGAGACGATCAACAAGATTCACGCCGCCGAGAAGCTTCTGATGCAGCAGTCACAAAGCAAACCAACAGAAGAGCAAATCGCCGAAAAAATCGGAAAAAAGATTAGCCCGAAAAAGATTAAAAAAATTAAGAAGTACGCCCTCTTTCCGCGAAATATCGAACAGAAGTTCGCCGACAAACAAGACACTAAATTCGGAGACTTTTTGGAAGATCATTCGATCGAATCGGTTAATGTCGTTACCGATAAGAAACAGCTCTCCGAGAAGACGAACTGACTAATCTATTACAACCTCGAAGAGGACGAAGATGCCGTCGTTCGAATTCGCCTCGGAAAGCCGCCGCTATATGTCTGCAACCTGCTCAAACTGATGCCGAGCAAAAAGATGAAAAAAGAGACGCTGAACTATCTTTTTAAGAACAAGATTACGCTTCGCCAGTACATTCCTGACATTCTCGAATCGGTTCGAGGCTCCGTCTTTTACAAAGAGTATCAGAAGTTTCTTCAGGCTCCGATGACCTATGAAGAGATCGGAAAGATTATGCGAGTAACAAAGGAGAGAGCTCGTCAGATCGAAGCGAAAGCGATGAAGAAGATGAAAAAGAAAAGAGAGATGATCAAGGATTTTATCTAGAAAAAAGATTTAAAATAGTAGAGAATCATGAGCGAAAATAAGAAGAAGATCGAAGTTGCAAAAGCGGCAAAAGAAAAAGAAAAAGCTCTCAAAAAAGAGGTAAAAGCTCCGAAAAAAGCAGTCGAAGCTTCGAAAAAAGAGGTAAATCCTACAAAAGAGAACGAGTTTGCAATTTTCGAGTTTGAGAACAACCAGTTCTACGGTCAGGTCGGAAAGAATATCTACCTCCCGTTTCTCGAAAAAGCGAAAGAGAAAGAGAAGATCTCTTTCGACCGCGTGCTATTAACGAATAAGCGAGTCGGAACTCCTATAATCTCCGGAGCGAAAGTTCTCGGCGAGGTCGTCAATAACTCCTATCTCGATAAGAAAGTGATCGTTTTCAAGTACAAATCAAAAAAGAACTATCGCGTAAAGACCGGGCATCGTCAACGATATACCGTAGTGAAGATCTCTGCGATTCAAGGAGGGTAGAGATGAGCTGAAAGACAGGAATCTTATTTTTCGATCTTCAGACTTTTGCAAAAAAAAAGGGAGGAGGTTCGACGAAAAACGGTCGCGATTCGAAGCCGAAGTATCTCGGAATCAAACGAGCTGATGGTAGCTTTGTAAAAGCGGGAGAGCTAATCTACACGCAGCGAGGAACGAAGATTCATCCCGGAAAGAATGTGCGTCGCGCGAATAACGACACTCTCTACGCCGCCTCTTCTGGATATGTCAGCTTTTGCTACATTCGAAGAGACAGAAAGATAGTTTCGGTTTTAGATAACCCTCGAAACTAACTTCTTTTGGTAAGGTTCGGTTTTAAAACCATTCTTTTCATCATCATAGCGTTAGCTGGAGTTCTCGTCGGCGTCCTCGTTCCTCTATCGATTAAGCAGAACACATTCTACTTAGAATACCAAGAGTTCGACCTCGAAAACGCAAAGAAGCGCATCGAAACGAATAAAGAGTCTTTTATTCTTTACTTAGGAATTCGCGAATGCTCAGACTGTAAAAACTTCGTCGGAAAGACGATAAAGAATTGAAATTTTAAGAATATTATGGTGCAGTTGAAAGAAAATCTTGAAACCGATTACTCGATGATCGGCTACTACGATTTTAAATATAAAAAAGATGAGCTTACAGACGAGCCTATAGACGAGCCTACAGATGAATTTACAAATTTTAAAAACTGATTGGACGAAAAAACAAAAAATGTTAAAAGTTCAGGAGGAGAAACGTGGCCGACGCTCGTCTTTGTAAAGGCCGGAGAGCCCCGATATAAGATCACAGGACCACCAGATATAGACATCTTTATCGATAAAATAGAGGAGATTTACTCGATTTAATGAAGGAAAAATTCTCTCTTTTTGAGATAGAGCGGTCGATTCAAAAAGAAGAGGCTAAAAAGAAAAAGAAGATCGATTGAGAATCAAAAAAGAGGTTTTCTGTACTGATGCCGCCGCCGAATGTTACCGGAAAGCTTCATCTCGGGCACGCTCTTAATAACTATCTGCAAGACACGGAAGTCCGCTGAAAGCAGAGCAGAGGATTCGAAACTCTCTGAGTTCCAGGATTCGATCACGCTGGAATCGCAACCGAAATAATCGTTAAAAGATGAATTAAAAAGAACAGCTTTCCGGTAACCAAAGAGAAGGATCTGAACTACTATCTCTGAGCCTGAACAAAGCAGAGAAAAAAGCAGATTCGCGAACAGTGAAGAAGAATGGGTCTTGCGATTAACGAAGAGTTCGAAGAGTTCACCTATAGCGAGAGCTTCCAGAAGAAGGTAACAAAAGCTTTCGTTCAACTCTTTCGAGAAGGCTTAATCTTTCAAGACGATCGCCTCGTTAACTGGGATCCGGAGGCGCAAACAGCGATATCCGATCTCGAGATCGAGCGAAAAGAGAAAAAAGGAAGCCTTTTCTTTATTCGTTATCTTCACGCCCGAGAAAAGCGAAGTATCGTCGTCGCGACAACGAGGCCAGAGACGATGTTTGCCGATCGAGCGATTATGGTTCATCCCGACGATCCGAGATATCAGAAAGATATCGGTCAAAAGTTTATCAATCCATTAACGAACGAAAAGATTCCCCTGCTCGCCGACCCCAAGATTAACATGGAGTTCGGAACCGGAGCCGTAAAGTGCACTCCCGGTCACGACTTTTTAGACTTTGAGATCGGAAAACGACACAATCTCAAGGTTGCAGTCTGCATCGATAAAAAAGGGGATATCATCAGCGAAAATAGTGAATTCTCTGGTGTAAATCGATTCGAAGCGAGGCAAAAAATCGTAAAAAAGCTCTTCTCCGACAAGGCTCTCATAAAAGAGCAGGCTCACCATCATTCGCTTCCGTTCTCGCAGCGAACAGGATCGATTA
The DNA here is from genome assembly GCA_963669155.1 of Arbacia lixula. NCBI lineage: Eukaryota > Metazoa > Echinodermata > Echinoidea > Arbacioida > Arbaciidae > Arbacia > Arbacia lixula. The sequence continues at coordinate 9,322 of CAVLGW020000338.1, forward strand.
TCGAGCCGCTTCCGACAAAACAGTGGTTCATTCGAACAAAAAAATGAGTCGAAGATTTAAAAAAAGCGAAAGATTCGATTCATTTCTTTCCTCAGAAATACGAAAAAATTCTTTGAAACTGGCTCGAGAACATTCAGGATTGATGCATATCGCGACAACTGAAGTGAGGGCATCCTTTGCCGGTCTATAAGCATAAGAAGACCGGAAAAATAGACGCCTTTCTCGAACATCCGGGGAGCGATTGAGAGCAGAGCGAAGATGTTCTCGATACCTGGTTTTCTTCCGGACTCTGAAGTCTTGTTAACTTCTCATGAAACGAGAACAAAGATCTTAAAAAATTCTTTCCGATCGATCTTCTAACTACAAGCTATGACATCATCTTCTTTTGAGTTGCTCGAATGCTCTTTTTGCACCATTTCTTCGAGAAACGAATTCCATTTCAAAAGATCTGAATTCACGGTCTAATTCGAACCGAGAAGAACGAGAAGATGTCGAAAACAAAGGGTAATGTTGTCGATCCCAACGAGCTAATCGAAAAGCACGGAAGCGACGCCTTAAGATTCTATCTTCTCGCTAACCATAAGATCGGAGAGGATTTCATCTACTCGGATATCAAGCTCAAGAGCTCCGGCCAGTTCATCTATAAGCTCTGAAACATCAACAAGTTCATAAAAAAGAACGAGATGAGCTTCGAGGAAGATCTCGATTGCAAGAGCATTAAGCGCGATATCAACCACTGAATTATCGAAAAGTTCGTTCGCCTCGAAAAAGAATGCTCTCCTCTCTACGAGAAAGGGTTGATTTCGTTAGTCTTGCAGAAGATGATTCACTTCACGAACCAGCATCTAAGCAACTTCTATCTTCGAATCGCCTGATCGTTTTGACGCGATGGCTGCGAAGAGACGCAACGAGTCGCAACCTGACTATGAGTTCGCTATCTCAACTTTCTCAAGCCGTTTCTTCCCCACCTAACGCAGCACATGTTGAAAGACTTTTTAGAGATCGACGTCTCGAAACAGAAGTTAGAGATCGATCCGCGAGATTCGAGAATCTTGAGAAAGCTCTTTCGAATCATAAACTCAGAAGACAAGAAGAGAGAGATAACGATTAAAACAAAAAAAATCGAAGATTGAGAGGAGGATCTGGAAGAGTTGAATCGAATGCTCTTCCCTTTTAACAAAAAAATCGTCGGCCTAAAAAAGCTTTAAAGATGGTGCCCAAAGCCGGATTCGAACCGGCACGAACTAAAGTTCAATAGATTTTGAGTCTATCATGTCTGCCAATTCCATCATTCGGGCTTCCACTTAGAATATTTTAAGGATAAAAAGAAACAACAAAAATATTTTGCTATGAAAAGTAGCTTCGAAGCTACTTTTTTTTAAGGCTTTGATGTAGTTTTCGTTCAAGTCGAGATTTCTGCCTTCGAACAAAGTTATCGCTCTTTAAATTTTTATTTGCCGCCTTGTCGAGAACTTTCTTTGTCTCTTTTAGAATATCAGAAGCCTTTTTATCTCCTGAAACTATCGCTCTTTCCGCCTTAACAACAAAGGTTCGAACTCTTCTTCGATAAGACCTCTGAGCTAAGCTCTTTTTCTGATCTGTCTTCGAGCGCTTTTTTTGTTGTTTAATGTTCGGCATCCTTCGTTAATTTTAAATAAAAAAGGAAAGAAAAGAAGGAAAAATTAATTTTTAATCGTGAAGAAAAGGAAAAAATTGTATGTTTCTTTAACGATTTTACTAGCTCTGATCGCTGCCTTGTTTTCGTTCTTTTTTTTAGTCAAAAGAGGCGATACTTTTTTTTGAAAACCAGATTTAGGGGCCGTCGCTCAAGATTCTGACATCGAATTAGCAGAAGATAATGTAAAGAACTTCTCTTTTATTAATCGCATCAAGAGGCTAATTAAACCCGAATTTGATTATCTTCCAAAAAAACTAGTCCAAAGCGGATATCCCCCTTCTAATTGAAAAATAATTAATCTCCTCAACCATCTATTTCCAAATTGAAAAGACGACTATCGAATCTCTGAAGAAAAAATTAAGATCTCCGATTAAAAGATTCAATACCATCTATTTCACTCCTCGTAAAAGAATTCTTCTTAAAAAGAAAAGAGAGCTGTTTACCTTGGAAGATTTAACAAAACTAAATATCGATACTAACTTTCTAACAACAACGAAAAAAGAGCTTGAAACTCTCGTTAAAAAGATTCGAGATTCAGCTAACGATTGAAAAAACATCGAAAGCTATATCGAAAAAACTTTTTCTTCTAAAGAGATAGAAAACATCGTCGAAAAAATAAAAGATTCGACCTTATTCTTTTAGAATTTGAAGCTCTTTTATCTCTCTTGATTATTAATCGTCTCTTTTTAATCTACTCGTGAACAACAGGATTTTTGAAATGAAAATTTATCTTTTAATCTTTATTTTTTTAGCAATTTTTTCTCTCAAGATAGCGAGTTCATTCGCGATAACAAAGTTATTTTTTGGAATCTTATTCTTATTCGGAACAGCCTGCAATCTATTTTTTTTAACAAATAAAAATAGTGCTGCTCCGTTACCTTCACAAGCTCTTTTAAAAGTAAATATCGAAGAGGTTCTCGAAACTAAATACATCGTTAGAGATGATCAAAAAAATAAGATTCTTCTGAATAAAAGTTACTTTTTAGAAGGCAAAAAGAAAACAACAGATCTCTTTCGAGGAGATAAAATTTCTGCTTGTTTTGAAACTGAAGTTATTAAAAACAAAGAAAAGAATTCGTTCGCTTTTTACTTGAAATCGAAAGGAGTCACTCACATAGGAAAGATAAAAAATTCTTGCAAAATTCAAACTGAAAAAAACAATAAAATATATAGATTTTTCGAAAACAAAAAAGAGAAAAAATGGATCGACTATGTCATTTTTCAAAAGAAAGATTCGACCTTAAAAAAGACTCTAAATAAAGCTAAAGATTTGGGAATATCTCATATCTTTGTAGTGAGCGGATTTCACTTATTAGTTATTTCTCGAATATTTTTTACGATTGCGAAAAGAAGAAGAAAAAACTATTGAAAGGCCTTTTGAATTATCGGAGGAATCGCTATCTGCTTTTTCTTAACATATCTTACAAATTGGAAAATAAGTAGCTTAAAAGCGCTTCTTTTAATCTGTTTTTTTATCTTTAAAAAGCAAACAAAAATAAAAATTTTAGAAAAGGAAGAGGTTCCTTTTTTGTGCCTTTTGTTTTTGTTGATTAATCCTTTTTTGCTATTTAATTGAGGGTTCCAATTAACATTTCTCATCAGCTGAGTTCTGACTCTAAAAAAAGATAAAAAGAGATTCAAAATTGGTCTCTTTAAATTGTGAATTCTGTTCGAAAAACAGCTCTTAATAACTGCGATTGTGCTTCCTATTTTGCTCGCAATGAATTTTAGAATATCTCTCCTGTCCTATCTTTTTTCAATTGTTTATCTTCTTGTTTTTTCTATCTTCTATCCTTTTTTTATTCTCACGATTTGAATTCCGAAGCTCGATCTAATTCACGGCTTTTTCTTTTTGTTTTTAGAAAAAAGTATCGATTTCTTTTGAAACAAAAACATCTTAATTCCCTTCGGAGAATGAGATGATCGAATGGTAGCAATTTACTATTTTTTCGTCTTTCTTTTTATTTATAAAGGAAGAAAAAAATGAGAGGCATTATTGTGAGGAGCGAAATGATTTGTTCTCTTAACAGTATTCTTTTTTTTCTCATGAACGAGGCATCCTTACTACCACTTTCATATGATAGATGTCGGGCACGGAATGGCAATGTTTCTACAAAGCCCAGACAAGAGAACTAATATTCTGTTCGACTCTGGTTCTGGCAAGCAAAAAGAGAGTGAAACAAGAGCGATTAGCGACTATCTAAAAAGATTAAATGTTACGAAGATAGACGCGGTTTTCATCTCTCACGAACATAGCGATCATCAGAATAATTTAAATCACTTGAAAGATAGCTTTTGAATTGAAAAAATTATTAGAAATCAAAACCAAAAAGAGAGCTACCAGATTAAAGAGATTCGATTTCAAAATCTTGCTCACCATTATTACGAGAAGATGAAAAAAGAAACAACAGAAGTCTAGTTCTTCAATTTCAAATCGAAGGTCAAAAATTTCTACTAACCTTCGACGCCGAACGCGAAAGCAGAAGAAGAAATTTTAAGATTCGATCCACATCGAAATATCGATGTTTTTCAAGTAGGTCATCACGGTTCAAAAACATCGTCAACGCCTTCTTTTATCGACTATTTAAACCCTCAAAAGTGCCTAATATCATCCAAAACAAGCTCCAGAAAACGAGAGAAAGAGTTAAGAAAAAAGGGATGTGAAACTTATAATACAAGTATCGATAAAAGTATCAAAATAAGTATTTTAAAATCCAAGTTAATCGTAGATGATAAGCGATAAAAAAATAGATTTATTAGTTGGAGACGATCTCTTTTTAATAAAAAAAGAGATCGCTAAAATCGTCAAAAAAAAAGGATTTTTAGAAAACGAAATAGCGTCTGAATATTGAGATTTGGACGACAAAGAAAAGATTTCAGACTTAATGATTGCAATCTCCAAAAAAGACTTCTTTAAAACCCGAAAGATAGTTCTCAATATTAACTCTTTTTCAAAGCTAAAAGAAAAGCCCAAAAAGGAGCTACTTTCCGTTTTGAATCTAAGCAAAAACTTAATCTTTCTCTGATCCGATTTTGGATCCAATAAAAAGATTAACCTAAAAGATTTTTCTGAAAAAGTCAACATAATCATTCTTAAGAAATTCAAGAAAGAGAGACTAATCCAGAATTTTTTGTCTAAAAATAAAATTTTTTTGGAAGAGGCCGTTCAAGAATATCTGTTTCAGAGTCTTCCAAATAAGGCGGAATGAGCTCAAAATGAGCTCGAAAAGATTCTCTTCTTCTACTCTAAAAATAAAAGAATTACAAAAGAAAATCTCAGAAAAATAGTCTGCAACTTTGAAGAAGATACCATCTTTCCGCTAATTGAAGGAATTTTTCAAAGAAACAACAAAAAGATCGCCGAAGCCTATTTGAAGATGAACGAGCAGCAAAAGGATCCTTACTATCTAGTCTCGATTCTAGAGAGTTATATTCTTAATATTAAAAAGATAGCTATCTTTCAAAAAGAGAGATACTCGATCGCTCAAATCGCTCAAATTCTGAAGAAAAAATACTACTTCGTTTCCAGAATCGATCTTATCGCTCGACAGATTCAAGAAAAAGAGATAAACCTCTTGCTAGATAAGATAATGAAGTTAAAATATTCAGCGAGGACGGTTAGTCTCGAAAAAAGAACAATCTTAGAGAGTTTTCTATTAACCTTAAATTAAGAGATGCCAGAGAAAGAACCTACCCTAGAAGAGAGATTTGAAAAAGAGAGAGAGTCTCTGAAAAAACCTAAAAAAGATGAGAAAAAAGAGCTCAGCGATCTCAACTCATTCTATATCTTCGCCTCGAAACCGAAAGTAATTCCAATTCTAAAGAAAGTAACGGGAATATTGTTCTTTGTTAGCATTCTCACCTGATACATCGTTGTTTTTGTCACCTTTATGTTGGCGTCTAATATTCTTACAAACTCGCCGAATCTAATCGATTTTTTTGAAAAAAAACTTGTTAGCTCTTTGTGATTTTTGCTTCCTGTTGCCATGTTCTATATCGTATTTCAGTCGTTCAAAAAAGAGGTATACGAGAACAATATCTACAACGTCTCGACGATGTATCTGTTTTTGCAAACGATTTACTTTCTTGCTCTTTTTTTTCTTGTTTTTAGAGAGGTTGAGGCAGATAATCTGAAAAGTTTTATTGAACCAGCGGAAAAAGGATATATTCTCGCCGTTCGAATCGTCACTTGAATTACAGCAGCCGGGCTTCTCACAATTGTTTCGATGTTTATCTTAATGTTTTTAACCAAGCCAAAAATCGATAAAGAGCGACTCATCTGACTTCAAAAAGAGGTTCGAAGGAGAACGGAAGAAGCCCTAAAGATTAGAAGAAACTCAAAATAATCAGCAAAGGCGTGAGGAAGCTGATATCCGAAAGACTAAAGAATATTTCGGATTGAATTCTTCAAGAGATAGATCACGGAACAATCTTAGATATCGGAACCGGAGACGGCCAGCTACCGATTTATTTGGCGAAACAAAGAGAAGAGTATCAGATCTTAGCGAGCGATATTGTTCCTTCAATCATCTCCGATTTAAAAGAGAGAACAAAAGATATTTCGAATCTAAAAACATTCACCTGTTTTGGGCTTCAGATGTTTCAAAACAAAGAAATCGATGTTTGCGTTATTTGCGGTTTAGGCTCTAGAAAAATTCTTCAAATCTTGAAGCTCGACAGCTGCAAAATAAAAAGCTATGCTATTCAAAATATAGAGAATTTAAATGAGATTAGAGCTTGAATTCAGAAGAATAAATATTTCGTTTTAAAAGAGAGTATCTACGAGAATAAAAGTTACTATTACTACAATATCTATATCTCAAAAAAAAGAGGAAGAGAGATTTTGAACGATCGAGATATCTACTTTGGACCGATTCTAAGAAGAGAAAAAACAGATATTTTTCTAGAATATTGACATAAAATTCTCTCTTTAAAAAGAGAGATTCTAAAAAAAATAACAAACAAAGAAAAGAAATCAGAGATTCAAAATCAGATTCAGCTTATCGAAACAGAGTTGAAATAAAGATGGTTGAAATCGAAAAAATAAAAAAGATATTAGAGAACTTTTGCCCTCTTTCGTCGGCATTAAAGGGAGATTTTGTTGGCTTTCAATTCGTTTTTTATAAACAAAAAAAGATAGCAAAAATTCTAATCTCTTTGGATTGCGATTGAAAGGCTATCGCAGAAGCAAAACGAGAGAATATCGATTTAATTATCACTCATCATCCCTTTCTTTGACCGACAAAAGTAAAGGCTTTGAGAGATAAGGAGACTCGAAAAAAATTTGAATTTTTAAAAAAAAATAAGATTTCTGTTTTTACAATGCACACGAACTACGATGAGCTTTTTCTAAAAGAAGACTTGGCTCGACATCTATTTTTTCAAGAGATTCAAAGATTAGACAATAAGATTCCATTAATCACTGTTTTTGAACTAAAAGAGCCACAAAAGCTAAAAAAAATAATTCAAAAAGTTCGCAAAAAAAATCAAAAATGAATCGAATATAGCGGCGATTTGGAAAAAATAATTCAAAGAATAGGTTTAATTCCGGGAGCTGGAGGCGGACTGCTAAAAAGTTTAAAAGAAGAAAGGATCGATCTCATTATTACCGGAGAAGTTAAGTGAAACAACTGAATCGAAGCAAAAGAAAGAGAGTTGCCGATGCTAGTTTTAGGTCATCAAATGGAAGATTATTTCGTTCCGATGCTTGCAAAACGCCTAAAAGAGATATTCTTTAAAAATAAGTTTCAAGTCGAAATTAAGACTCGAGAAAATCTTCAAATTTTCAACAAATATGATTAAGATCTTTTCGAATTTGGACTTCAAAGATAAGCTTTTTTGATTGGAAGTTTACGGCCACGCAGATAGAGAAGAAAAAGAGCTAAGCGCTCCTTGCGCCGCGGTTTCAGCAATCGTTCTCGGAGCGATTAATACGATTCAAAAAAAGAAATGAACCGACATCGATTTTACTTATGAAAAGGGGTATGTCAAAATCGAACAAAACGATAAAAATAAGGATAAAAGCATCTTTTTTGAGACGCTTGTGATTCAGCTTTTAACAGTCGAAAAATTCTTTTCGAAGGAGGTGAAAATCAAAAAAAAGAAAAAAGGTTAATTGGTGCCCAGGGACTCGAACCGGCACGAATATGAATATTCAATAGATCTTAAGTCTATCGTGTCTACCGATTTCACCATCCGGGCTCGACCAGTAAAGGAGGATATGCTCCTTCAGATTTTGGTGTCTTGCGAGGGATTCGAACCCTCAACACCTGGGTTAAAAGCCCAGTGCTCTACCGTTGAGCTAGCAAGACGAAAATATTGATTTAAATTTTAAACTAAATCTAAAGTTCAATTTTGAGAATTGGCTGGGCAGATAGATTCGAACTACCGCATAAAGGGACCAAAACCCTTTGCCTTTCCACTTGGCTATGCCCCAGAACGATTTTTGTTTATCAGAGAACAAAAAAACTGATCTCTGTATTAATTGTATAATTTTTCTAGACAAGGTGCTGTCGCCAAGTGGAAAGGCAAAGGTTTGCAGAACCTTCATTACGTTGGTTCGAACCCAACCAGCACCTCCAAAAAACGGGCCCGAAGTTCATTAGGATGAATACCTGATTTGCAATCAGGGGGTAATCGGTTCGAATCCGATCGGGTCCACCATCCACCAAAAGGCCTCGGGAAATGGCTCAGTCTGGTAGAGTGCTCGGTTTGGGACCGAGAGATCGCAGGTTCAAATCCTGTTTTCCCGACCATTTTTTAAAAGGTGGTGTTGCTTAAAAAATGTTAAAATTTTTTTTGATTGCTGTTTATTCGGCAGCCCCGTTTTCCCTTAGTTTCGGTAAGGTAGCTAAATGGTTAAGGCGCTCGGCTCATATCCGAGATATCGTGGGTTCGATTCCCACCCTTACTACCATTCGGTTTCTTGGCACAGTGGTAGCGCAGTCCGTTGATAACGGAAAGGTCGTAGGTTCGAATCCTGCAGAAACCGCCATTTTTTAGTCTAAGTCTGCCTAAAAACGCAAGAAAAAAGCATTTGTTATGAATTATAAAATTATCAAAAATCCAGTAGGAGTTGTTGAGTTTGATCTCAAGGCGGGAGAAAAGATTGTTGCTGAGAGCAGTGCGTTAGTCTTTAT
>CAVLGW020000339.1:0-18133 GCA_963669155.1 Arbacia lixula
GGGAAGTAGGGAGTGAAAGTGACAGAGAAGATGCTGTGATAAATACAGTAGTCACAATAATGATAAAAGAGTACAGACTCAAGTAGTGGAGTGGAAGATGAGGATGGGGGCCGTTAGGGGGGAGGGGGAAGAAGGAGTGGGATGAGAGCGCAAAAGGGAGACAAGAGAGGGGAAAGGAGTTATCAGGAAGGGTGATACCTCTCCCCCTCCCCAGACACACACACTAGTACTTCTTTTAAAAACACCCTACAACATAATTTCATCAATCATGGAATTTCATTGCAGATAGAAAAAACACTCCGTAATACAACACTTTGTAACCTCTTTGTGATGTAAAGATTGAGAAGGTTGTAGTTAACATTAGGATATGTGCATTACACTTAAGAAAATAATACATGTGCAATATAGAATCAGAATTCTAGTGATATGATAACAACAATAATATCTGCAAGTATTCCAGCAGTAGTATGAACCAATGTCCCACAGCAAAGAACACAATTGGCTGACAAAATATGTTTGACATTTTATCTGCAAGAAATGATTTGATAACTAAACACAATATCATGTATTTGAAATACATAATTATGTTAATTAATCCTTAGTCGCAATATCTGTCAGTCTACAATAAAGTCATGATATTCAGTGCGGGCATTCAGTACACAAGAAATCACGCTTGAATCATGCTGTGGTGTCGATTTAGCAAAACAGTATACTGCCATCTGTTGGTGATTAGACACACAATTCAGTAATCACTCTCGAGGGATATCGCCCATAGCATTTGTCTACTGGCATTACTCAAGCATAGAGTCCTTCCTCATTGGTTTTCTCTCATTGCTGTTGCTATTCTCTCTATTTTCTGCCTTGCTGTGCTCCTCTCTTCCTCTATTTACTACCTTATTTGCTAATCTATATATATACCTCTCTTTCTTTTCTTTGTTCTTTCTCTTTTTCTTTCTTTATTTCTATTTCTTTCTGTCTTCTTTTCTCTTTCTTTCTTTCTTTCCTTCTTTTTTTTCTTTAATTCTATCTCTCTCTGTCTCTCTTTCTCTCTTTCTCCCTCTCTCTCTTCAGTCTCTCATTATCTTCCTTCATCTCACTAGACTCCTCATTTCTCTTTCTTCTAACACACCCTATTTCCCATTTATCTTCATCCTTTTCCCATTATTTATATCCACTTTCCCTCCATCTCTCACCCCTAGTTTCCCTTTTCTTATCCCTCCGCCTTCCTTTCACCCCCTTGCTTGTCCATCTCATTTTACTCCCCTTTCCCTCTACGACCATACTCTTCCATCTCTAAATCTCTTTCTCTCTCCACCATATCCATCAATATCTTGCACTCCCCGACTTGCATAACCAAACGGAGAAAACAAATGAAGAAGCAATTTATTCTCAAATCCATTCAAAATTCAACTCAACTCATTTTTGTGATTGGACAATATTTCCAGACCAAACAAATACCTCACTGAGATGAAATATATGTAATGAAGGAGAACCTATTAAACTATTTATATAATCCCATTTGTGCAGGTGGAAACGCATATTTGCAGCTGCCACATAATTTTATTTATTCTGTGTGATTTTCATCCTCTGTGTATTGTGTATTCTCATAAAATCTCTCTCGATTTTATTCCCACAAGATTGATTTTGTTTTCATGTATGGCTATGAAAAACATTAAATTAATCCTTTGTCTGCTAAACAAACTGCTACTCTAAGTGTGTTTTACTTAATGAAATAAATGAAACAAATAAAATCTATAGAAGTGTGGCTCTCCTTGAGAAGAGTAGTACTCTGCCCTAATCTGACAAAAGGAAGCAACTAACAAAAGAGACTTTTCTTGTGAATCACTCACCACATCATGTTAGAATATCTCACAGCAAGATTGATATCTCTTGTCCAGATTTTGGTCATATGTAGGGAACGCTGGGTACAATCTAAGAATAACAATAACCCAGATTTGGTTGATTTGTCACTTGCTTCCTTTTGTCAGAGTAGGGCAGTACTGCTATCATGGGCATACAGAATAAGCAAATAATCAGCGTTGGTGAGGGTGATGGGACGAACTATCACTTCCGAGGCGATCTGGATGTAGCTATCTTTCCGAAGCGCAGCTGAGGAAAGATAGCGGATACATTCAGATCGCCGAGGAAGTGATAGCTCGTCTCATTGCTTGAAACCAAAAGTTGATTATTTGCTTTATATTCCACATCTGAAACCAACTATCTATACCAAAAATGACAATTTGACAGAAAAAGGTAATGTTTACTTATCTCCATAACCCCGAGCCGCTGCCATGGGGAACACGCGTTAGGACGCTCATTAGGACGCGCATTAGGGCGCATTAGGACGTGTATTAGGACGCGTATTAGGACGCGCATTAGGACGCGTTAGATGTCAAGTGATAGTCCGAGTGTAACGCACTTTTATTTCGCGCGTACTCAAAATATTAATCACGCATTAGGACTGTGAGGAGTGAAGAGATCAGCGAAACCAAAAAGTATTATCACCTAGAGTGTAACGAACTTTTATTCTCAGGTGATCTGATAGGAAAAACTACACCTCATCACGTGATCAACTCTTGACCAATCATATAGCAACATTCTTAGTATGTGGAATATAATAGCAATTAACCCTCAACATACCATTCATGGATTAGTTTGCCATTAATACACACAAACCCCATAGAGCCGCATCTTGTTTGGTACTCATAGGGTTAAACAAGTGCTAGAGAAGGCATTTGGAGATCCATTCTTAACATCATGAGCCACATCTTCAAGAAAGTGAGGAGAAGAAGAAGAAGATGGAAGCTAAGAGCTGTTTGACTGCCATGCAGTCCACTAATATGTCTCCACCTCTACATTAGCTTCGGTGATTTGAATTGATAATCTTCTGTGCTCTGAGAACTAAGTCTGAATGCTCCTCTGTATTTCATAAAATAACAGCTGATGGATAAAGTACAGCAACAAAATTACTCTTTTTCTGATGACCTATTGATGCGATTTTTAAGCTACGCACTTCAATTTCATCTATGAAGGAATGTTTGGATACTAGCTCTTGCCAAAATTAGTTGATAGGATTTGGATTTGAATCTGCATCGAAATTGGATAGTCAACCTGAATACATAATGCCTCAGGCTATTTTTTTGTTGGCATGGGCATAACCATATAAAAGACGTTTTCTGCCAAGCTCTATTGCTCATTGCCATTGCTACTTTGGAATTTCTTAACAAGATATCAGAAAGCTGGAGAGCTTAAAGTAAAATTGTATTGTACTTTATATCAAATGGACTCTTCTCTGAACCTTTTTTTTATGCCAGACTAAAGGTTATGCATTGGGATTATGACGTCTCCCTGTAATGTCTACATAGTGACGCAGTGTTGTAGCATTGCTCACACAGAGTAACTAGAGAGAGAGAGAGAGAGAGAGAGAGAGAGAGAGAGAGAGGGGGGGAGAGAAAGACAGAAAGACACAGAGAAAGACAGAAAGAGATAGTGAGAGAAAGAGAGGGAGAGAGAAAGAGAGAGAAAGAGAGAGAGTAGACAGAGAGAGGGGGAGAGAGAAAGAGAGAGAGAGACAGACAGAGAGAGAGAGAGTGAGAGAAAGAGAGAGAAAGAGAGAAAGCAAGAAAGAGAGAGACAGAGAAAGAATGAAAGATATAGAGAGCAAAAGAGAGGGGGGAGAGAGAAAGAGAAAGGCAGAGAGAGGGGGGGGGGGAGAGAGAAAGAGAGGGGGAGAGAGAAATGGAGAGAAAAAGAGAGAAAGAGAGAAAGATCGAGAAAGATCGAGAAAGAGCGAGAAAGAGAGAGAAAGAGAGAGAGTGAGACAGAGAGACAGAGAGACACAGAGAGAGAAAGAGAAAAAGTGAGAGAGAGAGAAAGAGAGAGAGAGAAAGAGAGCTGACCTTAAAGTAATGGGCACTAAATTACATTTAGCATCCATTCCAGGATCACTCTTATTTGCCTTGCCATTACTACTTCAAATATCACACTCATTAATGTTGGTGAAAGCATAGATTCGTAGATCAGCATGTCACAGTCTGTGGTGCACTGATGGTGTCATGATAGGCTTTTGAAATATTCAAATTTGGAATATTTCTCACATTGCTAAAGAGCTCCACAATTCCCCTCCACCCCCCCCCCCCCTTTCCTTCTCCCTTTGTCTCTCCCCCTCTCTCTCTCTCTCTCTCTCTCTCTCTCTCTCTTGTATTCTTGATTTCTATGTGTGCTGTTCAGCCTGTATTGAATCTCATTTTTGTTTTAAATTATATGAATTTGTCCTGCATACTTTGAAAATATTGTTTTTAGCATATTTCCATTTCCTATTTAAAAAAAGAGATAAACAACAAAAGAGAGCCCCCAAAATTGAAAAAAAAAACAGTGACTCTTTCAACAGATAAGACATTCAAAATGAAGCAAATTACAAAAATATGTTTACAATCACCAATATGTATCAAAGTTTCAATAGTTCCATTGAAGAATGTACACTCCATGCAAAATCATTTGCAAAACTACAGTGTAGTAAATTTATGAAAACAAATCGTTCTTCTCCTTGGGAAAAATTGGCACAGTTTCGAAGCATAATTTGCTCTGCACAATACTATGTAGGCAAAATTAAATTCTTCTCATTAATTCTCTAGCGAGCAAGACAAAATACTTCACTTTATACCAGCATTTACAAATGAATATCAATGTTATGCCTAGAACGCTGCCAGATGGCACATGGAATTTGCAAAGTAACGTTGTTTTGGGGGTGTTTGGGGGCTTCACAGCTGTAATATTCTTGGTCAATGTCTCTGCCTAGAAGTTGAGGGCGCCATTTCCCAGGAGCAAATGGGTTAATCCCATGAACTCCCTGAAGAAATGGAGGCACTCTTTAACCCATTATGTGCTTTGGGAGCCAATTGGCACATTTTTGCAGGCTTGTTTCTAGCGTGGATTGACACCAATCTCCCAGGCCAATAACAGCAACAACAGGGGAGCCTATATGTCACTCCCTAATCCCTTCAACCTGCACAACGCTTTTACAGTAGTACTAATAATAATCGGCTTTGATACAGCACTTTCCAAGTACAAAGTATTACCCAGAGTGCTCGATTAGTACCCTGGCTTTAGCCAAGCAGCTGTTTACCGCGCTAGATCTAATTAGATCTGGAGTAACTCTGCCAGGTGCCCATTTACTACACCTGGGTGGTGTTTCACCAAGCTGTTCGTAAGTTACGAACGACTTTACGAACGACTGGTGATCCCCTCTTGTGCTAAATCAGATTCTCAGTGAACAGAGTGTGGTATTGCATTTAGCACAAGAAGGGATCACCAGACGATCGTCAAGTCGTTCGTAACTTAGGAACAGCTTGGTGAAACACCCCCCTGGGTTGAGAGGAACAGGTGATCAAAACACCTTGTCCAAGGGTGTACACAATGGGCTGGGCTCGAACCCAGGATCTCTCTGCAAGACTCAAGAGCTCTCACCACTCACCACATAACGTATGGTAGAGCACCTCGCACGTGACGTCCCAAAATCAACATTTGAAATGATCATAACTTCCTTATCTTTTGGCATATTTTCATCAAAACCTTCACTAAATGTTTTTTTCATATTTCAGATTTTTAGATGAAACCCTGATACAAAAATAACTGAAATCAAAAAAAAAAAAAGAGAAGGACAACACAGATTGGCAAGAGTTTCAGAACAACCAGAGATGTTTTTTAAAAAGTTGTGAATTACAAAAATTAGGCATTGAATCCTGATTGCTAATCATTTTGGACAACCCAAGTGGCTAGAAAAGTGTAGAATGCTAATTGTTCTTTTGTACCACACATAAGCATATAACACCACGAGCAGTACTAATTTGCATACGCACAGCAAGAGAAAATGAGTAGGAATTACAATAAATTCCTTATGATATATCAGATAATGTTCAAACTTTTCCCAAATCCTTTTATATAATTTTTGTTTATTTGAATTTAATTCAATATCAAGGTTTCATTCTCCTTTAATTGAAGTCCAAAGTAGGTCATGATGAGAGCTTTTCAATACATCAGTACCTCAGCTTGGTCACTAGAGAGTTGAAGTGAAATAACCGGCCCACCCAGCTAAACGCTGTAACTGCAAGAACATTACAAGGAAAAATATTTTGGATGATAGGGATGTGCCTGTGACTGATGTCAGGATCCGACTTGCGTTGTCAACAAGACGACAGCTGGCCAGAATTTTATTTTATCTCAGCTGACATAAGGGGCATCGCAAAAACCCAATTCCCTTTCCCTCTACAACTTCCCCCCACCTCTAGCTTTTTGTTCATTTTAGAGCTCTCCTTGACTCATTCCTTCCCACATCTCTCTCTTTCTGACTTTCTTTTTCTCTTTTTTTATTCACAAGCTGTGCTTTCATTCTAATTGTTTTTTACTGTTCTGATTTGTACTTCTATTGTGTTTGATTTGCTTTGAATAAACTGAAACTGATTCTCTCCCACTCATTCCTTCCTTTTCTCTCTTCCTCTCTCTTCCTTTTCATTCTGTTTCCCTCTCTCTTCTTATTTATATCAATGACATCCATCCCTTCTTTCTCTATACTATTTCTTTACTCTCCTGCTCTCCTGCCCCATCACTCTCTCTCTCTCTTTCTCTCTCCCTATCTCTCTCTCCCTCTCTCCCTCTCTCTCCCTCTCTCACTCACTTTTTCCTACTCATTTCTATTCTCCCTCATTCCTCCTTTTTCGTGCACTTCTCCATTTTGTTCTGTTTTTCCATCTCTCCTTTCATATATTTGACTAACTTCCACCCTCCTTCTTTATACATTTCTTTACACCAACTTCTCACTTCTTTTTCACTGTTTTTCCTTCTCTCCCTTTATATATTTCACTGATTTACATCCCATCTTTCTCAGTTAACTTCCCTTACCACCACCCCTTCCCTCACCACCATCTCCTCCCCCCGCCCCTTCCCTCACCACTAACCCCTCCCCGCCCCCTTTTCCCGCTTCACCCCTCCTATCACCAATCCACCACCACCACACCCCATCCCAGCTCATCGCTGAACCCAGCCTATCTTATTGGGGCGATTACGTCTCCATAAAGGGGGTCCGGATGATTGATAGTGCAGAGACAAGGGCCGCTTGACGTCATCAAGAAATATTTTGACAAAAGAAGATACCGTGATGGCTCTCATTTGAAACACATGAAGGTGGACAAGGGGGGGGGGTGAATCACTCCATTTCCAATCTCACCAGCATATACGTGGTCGAATTAAGAAATCGGCGTGAAGGATAAACAACTTTATTTGGGATTGGAATGCTTGACATGTTTTAATCATAAACCGAAAAAGAGAGACATATTGCGGACTGATGAGGAGTATATGGCACACGGTCTGATTCTTTCCTGAGTTAAAGGATGCTATAAATATCCAGACTCTCTTTTTCATGATCAGTTGATGATGGAAACAATGTGAAGCAGCCACTATCAATTAATTCAATACATGTACATGCATGTTTGCTAAATACGCATCAACTAAATGGAGGAAAGATACAACAAAGCAAAAAAACAATTTTCAAAATACCAACTTTGTGGTAAGTGCGAAGATAAACAATGTTAGAGATAAGTCAATTTTCACAATATCACCCCTGCATATCATAGATGTTGGCTTTCTGAATGACAAAACAAATGCTGTGATTTTCTTTACACAAAAACATGATAAGCAGTACAATGGATAATGAAGGTAGGATTTTAACAAGTACATCTGTTCACAGAAAGGCAATGAACCCATCTATACAGCACACCGACAACAATGCCCAATCTTGCGGCATAACAAAACTACTGGTGCAGGCGTAATATCGGCTGACAAAAAATCATTACCAAAACAAGACTGCTAACTTCCTGTCCCATTTTGAAGCTTCCCCCGTCGATGGAATTACAAAGGCGTTGTTCCAAACCGTCACCCGCGGCTATATTCCTTCGATAAATAGCTCCCCTAGTTTCAGTTTTGCGCTCGGTGGGTTTCGTGTTCAATGGAGCGCGCTCTATAGACAGTGAAGGGTGAGTCCTCCTACCTAAATGCAATTCTTTTTTTCACTCTCCATCTCATTTTTTTTTTACTGACATGTAGATTCATGTCCAAGAAACTGCACGGCATTTCCAGCATGGTTTTTCAAGCATATTATAAGAGGCACTTTCTAAGCTTAAAGTCATGATATTGCTGTAAAAGCTTTTGCAGGATAAGGATATATAGTACAGGATAGTCGGATCATGTGAAGATTACCAAAATAGTAATTCTTGCTAAATGGAGTCTTTTTTACTCATAACACCAGCTGTTCTCAAAAATAGCAGCTCTTCTGTCTTGGTTTTAACTCTTTACGTGCCACTTTTACATTCTCATGTTTATAATTTGTCCATGCACAAGTAATAAGAGTAATATCTATCCAAAACAGTATATAGCACATAACATTCGCTTTACCAGACCTAAATATTTCTACTTATCCTTCTGCTCCCTATGTAACATGTGCACATTTTTGTCAAGCAAAGTGTAATTGATGACCCTGGTGAATGCTGCTTGCTTATGTTTGCTATAGGAGAACAAATGCCAGAAACAAATTCTTTTCCAACTTTTCAGAAAAGACAAATTGATATCATGCATATAAATCTGAAGGAAGTTTGAGAAATTAAAAGTCAAGGACGTCATAAAATTTCTTGCTACTTGCTTGATATTCCCTCAAACTTATACAAATCTCAATCTTTAGATTTTATTCATGTTCCATTGCTCCTCTTTAATAAAACATCACCCTTCGCAACAGGCCAAGGCCATGAAAATGAAATGTGTTAAAAAAATATTAGGCATACATGTATATAATCTGAATGAAGTTTGAGAAGTGAAAAGTCAAGAATGCATCAAATTTGTTGTTACTTGCCTGATATTCTGTGAAACTGATACAAATTTGAATCTTTAGATTTTTATTCAAGTTCCGTTGCTCCTCTGCAAGAAAACATCGCCCTGCGCATCCTGCCAAGGCCATAAAAATGCCTCTGGTGGTAACAGAGAACAAGGAAAAAGGACTTGTAAAGAGACAACAAGAAACGCCTCATCCTCAAATATGAGGCCTGGAAATAGAGAAATGTCAATTTGCTGATGACTTGTATCTCAAGATGGAATCGTGGAGATGCCCTACCAGTTTTTGAGTGGTCACTTGAAGTAAGCCTTTCACATGGGGGATCTAGCTCGGCCATATCAAGTATGAGCCGTCTGACAAGTAGCCTCTCCATAGATTGTAGTGGCACTTGACGGCATACCCTGTTCACATTAGTGACTTAAGCTGTATGTCTTTGTAAAGGCACACCTTGCTCACACCACCGATTTAAGCTGATCTGTGTAAAATTGTGGTGTTGTCATTGTCGAAATAGTGATGGTGATGCTTTACAAATTTATCTTAGATGCGTTTTTGTATTGTTACAGCCTCCTTATTCTTCCCGTTTCATTGCTGCATCTTTGCACTGTTAGTTCACACAAATTCTATACACTACTACCTTATCTGGGGCATCAAGAGTTAAAAGCATTTCCTATTCACATTAGCAGTTTTAACTGGTTTGTGTGAATTGCTTGAATCATTTAAAATAATGGCTAGAATTTTTTGAAGCACACCTACCCATCCCCAGATCCTCCATCAAATTCACCCCACCATCCATATAACATGATCTTAAATAACCAACAAAGTATTGCAGCAAAACAAATAGAAATCCTGAAAAAGAGCATTAGTTCATACATCATCTTGCTTTTATAAAAGCCCATTTCTTGGTCAATTATGTAAATTTGTGAAATGTATGAGCTAATGCTGAAAATGATACTAAAATTATATCCAAGGCTTATTTTCTCATATTAGATTCTGAGAATAGAAATAGATTTTGAGAAAGAAATGTCAACAAAAGATGGACTATTGAATCCTTGATTTACCAAGAGCTTAATTGCTCTTATGAGAGGCAAAATGATCATCAAGAGCACTCAGAGAGATTATACAGCTGTAAATCCTCTCTAATCCCTTTGGGGATTAATTATTCACTGATGTTCAAGGAGTGCTTGCTGATAATCCCAAACATACACTAAATGCCATCACAGACAATACAATTTTGCCACAATTTTTTAGTTGTAAGGACCTGCAAGTGGAAATTTGAGGTCACTTTCTTGCATACATCCATTGACCGGGGTCCTACAATTCAGCCAGTCTCACAGTCGTACAACCCATCAGATTGCATCTTCTGCGGTGGCGTTAACAAGTTTTATTTGATATGTCTTTTTTTGTTAATTTTGAGCGCTGGACCTCAGCTACAGAATGCTGGCGCCAGAGAGAAGTTAACCCATGTCACAATTGCAATATGCTAACAAAATCTTGGTTACATCAAATTGACTAGTTCATCATGTGAAAAGTAAGCCCATACAGGCTAACATAGAATTTCTTGCATACTTTCAGTGTCTGTGTATGTAGGAATGCAGGTCCTGGAGCTACAATTCCACAGACACATTCTTTTCAAGCCTACAGAAAGGATATGCCACATTGAATATTTTTTAGCGTAAGACATCATGTCCCAACAGTACTTGTGAATCTTTCATCATTTCATGGATCCAAAGCTTCAGGTTTAAAGAAGCTAAGTCCGATACAACTTTCAGAAATCTCAAATCCATTTTCTGTGGCAACTGCTAATCCTTAACACCCAACTATAATTGTGAATCTTTCATCTTTCTGATAGATTTGCTGCATAAAGATTGAAGAAGCTGTTGTAGAAGCAATTAGCAGCTGGTAGGTTTCCATGGTAACATCATTGTTGCATTGTTTTGCGATAATTAAACAACTAGTGAGGTGAGTAAGGTCGAGGAGAGTGAAAAGAAAGCCATGACAAAATATGCGATGAAATCAGGATAGCATTGAGGGTGATGATGGAAAACAGTATGTATAAAGCAAAGCAAATTAAACATAAAAGTGTGCAGGATACTTCTTATTTCTTTTAGTATTATATCTTAAAGAGTATCATTTTAAACCTTTGTGGCAACGTGTCCCATCGATCCAGAAAGAATAACTCAGAGAAAACTTGAGCACACAAGGTTTGAATAGGACTAAAAGGGAGGTTGATATGTCTACATTTAACAAGAGATCACTGCTTCAATTAACTTTTTCATTACCAGACAATGAAAACCGCATTGGCTTACTACACATTTCCACGACAATGGTAATGAGAGGGTTAACCATTTGTGTAACAGATTGAAGTGCTGCTCTGTTTGTATTACTTGTGAAAAGAAGACACACTTGAAGTTAATTTATTGTATGAAATGGAGACAAAAAATGGAGTGGCTGAATCTAATCTGGAGCGCAACTCTGGAAAAACCTTTCAATCACAACTGGGGCCCTGTAACATAAAGGTTTGCATTCAATCGCAAAATGGCAATGGTCAGTCAACATCACTGTTGCATGCGCTTTTTGTTCATAAGACTAACCAGTTACCAATCAGAATTCGTCCTTCAAATTCGCGATTGATCACAAACCTTAATGTTACGGGGCCCTGAACAGGTCTCATCGCTGGAGGTTTTCCATATTCTCAATATGCCGTTTTCGTAATGTGTATAACGACTTTCCCCCCAACTGCTTTGTTATGCATTATCTCATTCACATGTGTTTCATGATTCAGTTGTAATGGATGGAATATTTCAGCTGTTGCTACTCTGGCAAACCTCAGACAAGCATTGGGATTACCATTAGTAATGTGTTGTTTGAAAGACATGCACAAAATTCGCATATGTAACAAAAATGGTCTATTAACAATTTCTATACCAGATAAACTGCTGTACTACTTGTAAGAAAAGGAGAGGAATGCACTAGCACCAGCTAGCAGACAGGGCAAAAAAGAAGAAAAAAAAGAAGCACATATGGCACACAGAGAGTTAATCTCTCAGATAGAATGCTGATATAAGATGAAATGGCTGAATGTAATCTGGAGCTGAACTTGGGAACAACCTTCCAATCAAAACTTGATAGGCTTTACCCATGAGTATATATTTACATTTGTCTAAGGGAGGTTGTCCATATTCTCAATTCTCCAGCCCACGAATATGTTAAATTCATCCCATCACCATGCACTGCACAGCGACATCCAAATGATCTTTTGCAGTCATGTCGTCTTCAGGTTCTATTCACTTTTACAATAGCCTTGAAGCGGGTATGACTGCCAACAATGGAATGATGATGCTGCGCAGTGCATTATGGGGAATTATTTTACCACTCTTGCTGCTTAGTACACACTGACTTTTAATTTGCATTTGAACGTAAAGTTTAAAATACACTTGAACAAGTTTTAGTAATTTGAGATTAATTACCAACATTGTTTCAATATTTTAGAGGTTTAAAATGATAAGACATAAAAAGAAATGCTGAGGAGGCAGTACTGGACTCATACACTGCCTGTGTGATACTGTCTTAGCACGACTCCATACCTACAACTAAAAAATGATGCAGCACATTAGAAACTTTTAACTCCAGTTTGTTTGAAAGTTGAAATACTGCAAGGAAATGATCTCAGGATTCAATTGCAGGATAACCAGGATGTCACATGAGATTTTGCAAAAATTTGGCCCCAAACAGCGTATTATCTAAAATAGGTCGGTATATGAATGGGGCTTATATCCAGCACAAAAGGGCTTGATTTGGACTGTGTTGGTGATTCTTCGCATAACCTTTCAAAGCAGAAGTAGATCTGAACATGCCCCGGCAGCCGCGTTGCAGGTATTTTGTTAATGCAAACGGGGTATCAGTGAATTGGTTTTGTGATTCATCGCATAAAGGCAGATTGGGGGAATGCCAGAGTGGGTGTAAGTATATGAGTGTTGCCATATTTCATGTGGCAGAGAAACAGATTACTTAGATTGATGGAGACTTTTATCTTCACTTCTGCTTCCTCCCCTTCGATGCTTTCAACACATGTTAACTTTCTTTCTGTGGGCAGATGTCACTTGCGGACAGACTTAAATGGAAGTCGTTGCACACTTTGCCTCAGTAATGTAGCAGGTTTTACAATTTGTTTCTGTTGCTAAATGCTGCATTTAAAACTGATGTGACTTTATTCATAAGTAAAACATATATTTCCAATAGAACAGTAGTTCATCAGACATATACAGGGTTAAAGGAGGATATATACTCAGTATGTTTATATCACTTTATTTTTTTCTGAATGACTAATAAAGTGATCTTGAAAAAAAATTGATGAATTGGTACTGGTAACAATAGAACGAGATGGAGCATTAGATGAAGTAATAACATTAGTGTTAGAAGTAGAAGTACTCGTAGAAGTAGCGGTAATCGTAGTAATACATGTATATTGTACTAGTGGTAGATGTAGTAGTAGAAGAAGTGGTGGTAGCAGTAGTAGTACAAAAAGAAGTAGTAGCACTAGCTGGAGCAGTAGTAGTAGTAGTAGTAGTTGTAGTAGTAGTAGTAGTAGTAGAAGTGGTGGTAGTAGTAGCAGTAGCAGTACCAGTTACAGTAGAAGTAGCATAGCAGTAACAGTTACAGTTACAGTTACAGTAGTAGTAGTAGTTGTAGCAGTAGTAGTAGTAGTAGTAGTAGAAGTAGTAACAGTAGTAGTAACAGTAGTAGTAACAACAATAGTATTAGCAGTAGTAGTAGCACTATCATGTAAAAGTAGAAGAAGTAGAAACAGTAGAAGAGGGAGTAGTAGTAGTAGTAGTAGTAGTAGTAGTAGTAGTAGTAGTAGTAGAAGTAGTAGTAGAAGTAGTAGTAGCTGTTGTAATAGTACCTGTAGTAGCAGTATTACAGAAGTGTACAGTGGAAATATAAGCAGTAGTGTTAGTTGTCATAGCAGTAGTTGTAGCAATAGAAGTAGCAATAGAAGTAGCAATAGTAGTAGTAGTAGTAGTAGTAGTAGTAGTAGTAGTAGTAGTGGTAGTTGAAGTAGTAATAGTAGGAGTATGAGTAGCAGTAGTAGTTTCATTAGGAACAGTAGTAGTGAAAGTAAAACTAGTAATAAGAGAAGTAACGAGAGTAGTACTCATATAAGTAGCTGTTGTAATATTAGTAGTTGACAACTGACAATAGTTGAATACTGTATCATTATACATTGAAATGGATACTGTCACTGAATTTCCATGAATGGGTAATAAAATCATCAACTCAGATATATTCGATTTAAGTTCATGCTATATATTTTACTTCTCAATGACGTAAAAATTCTATCAGTTGTTTTTGAAGTACATTTCCTTGCAACAATCGATATACTTTTACGTTCACAGAAAGTCTTGAAAACTTACCATCTCCAGGCACGAAGAAGAATGTGGATTTTGACTGGGATAACTTCCGCGGTTCTCTTTTTCTGCTCATCACGAGCTTACTGCTGTCATGCCGTCGCATCTCCATCTTCACAGTTTGTTTTCCTTTGGGTGTTCAGTCAAGTCTCTCAATGACAACCAGCCCCACAGACATGGAACTAGTCAGCTATTCCTCTCAGGTAACTCTCCAGTCAAGATTTTCCGCTCCAAACCAAACTTCCTCCTTATTTCCTCTTCATGCAAGATCAAAAGTTCCTCTCTCTTTCTTTGCTAACTCCGTCCCAAAGTTGCTAAATCTAAAAAAAAACTTGGGTCTCTGCAAAACACAATGGTAATGTTCCAGCCTCAGAGATTGTAAACTATCCCAGAGTTTGCAAAGAACGAGCAGGCCAGAATCCTGAGTAAAACACACACACGCAAAGCATCATTGCCACAAGTGACACACTGTATATCTGTGTGTTGTTTCCCCCCATCTGGTGTGCCAGATCCTGCCTCCCATGTATGTGTGTATGTGTGTGTGTGTCTGCATGACCATTATGTTAGATCTGTCCGCTGTGTGCATGACCATTTGTAGTACACATGTCTGCTAGCGTGTAGTAATTTGCTAAGGCTGTGTAGCAAGCATACCAATAGGCTCTGACAGTATTCCTTTCAATGAATGTTTGTAATTTTGTGTTTTTTTTCTTCCTTCCCCCCCCCCCTCTCTCTCTTTCTCTCTCTCTCTCCCTCTCTCTTCTCCTCATTTTCCCTTCCTTCCAACTCCATTGAAACCATGTTGACCCTGCTAACCCAACAAGATCTCAGGCATGCGTGTCTGCAATTTGACTGCAAACTAAACACACAGGGGAGATATTCCTTGGGGATGCAAACAAGACATTATGTTACTTTAATCTAAAAACAATTTCATGAGTATTGTCTTGTTGTTTCAATTCAGTTTCAGTACATTGAAAAGTTTTATCCGAGGGTTGCTGGAGATACATCTCCTGGTTCAGGTTGCTAATGTATTACACAAAATAGTACAAGATTCTCTCTCTCTCTCTCTCTCTCTCTCTCTCTCTCTCTCTCTCTCCCATGCCTTCTCTCAAATCCCACTGAACTATTAAGACTTTGCTATCAAAACAACATCTCAAACAAGCAAGCAGAGATTTGCGAGCAAAGTACAAACAGGAGAACAGCCCTTTGGGACTGCAACAAGAACCTTCATCTAGATACTGTTTCCACAGTATTACTTTGTACTTGACGTTTGAGTCCAGTGCATTGAAAATATTTCCCAAAGCTGCAGAATAACATTGCTATATTTAGTAGATGTAGATGTATTAAATACAAGATCATTCCCCCACTTTCCTGCTTTCCCCTTTTTCTCTCCCATGCCTCTCTATTGCTTCTCCTTCTTTTGCTTTCATTTTCTTTTTCTCGGAACTATGAAAGAATGTTGACCTTGTAAAGCCCACAAGATCTCAGACAAGCAAATCGGTAGGAGGGATTACTGCAAAATGCATTCAGGAGGGATACAGTTTTGTGGAATGTTAACACTAGTTATGATATTTTCATCTTCAAGAAATTTCATGTGTACTTCATGTGGATTTTGTGTTGAAGATCTTTCAAAACACAACTGATCTTGAGTAGATATTAATGTATTATATAAACAGATCAAGATCCCTTTCTCTCTTCTCTCTTTCCCTCTCTCCTGTTCTTCTGTTTCTTTGGTGTCACACTCTATCCCTCCCATTCCTCTATTTCTCTCTCCCTCCCTCTCTCTCTTTCTCTCTCTCTCTCTCTCCCATAACTATATATTTCTGTCTCTCTGTCTGTCTCTTTCCTGTTGCCTTATATCTCCCTCTGTCACAGATACTATTAGATATCTCACTGCTTCCGAAATATGTTGTATTCCTCCATATTCCAATGAAATCATTCAAAATTTTATAATATATATAATATAAGTACTCTACTTTTAGATTTTTGTTGAGTTTTTTAACAGGCACATAAATAGAATAAAACAGTTAATAGATATGAATGTATCAAACACATCTCCTTGTTTAGTCTTTTGTTTGGCCTTCTCTATTTTATCCCAACACTTAAGCAACAACTTCCGTTTTTATTTGCCTTTTCTATTTCTCCCTTCCCTTTCCTCTTTATCCTATGTTCTTCCAAATTTGTCACCTTCTCATGCCCATCTCCTCCTTTAAGGGTTCTTACCTCATCCACCATTTACTTATGTGACACCTTGATCTTTCTTTATATCCTTCCTACTTGAGTACCTACTCAATACTTCCCCTTGTTTCAATCTTTTCATTATCTCTTTCCTTCTTGCAACATTAATTCTGCCACTTTTCCCAAACACTCGTTTCAACCTAGCTCTCTCTCCCCTGCTCTGGTAGCTCTACAACATTGCCAGCCCATTAGATAAACTCCCCTCCCCACTCTCTTATTCTAGCACTCTACCTACTCCTTCCTTGCCACATTATCTCTACAAGTGTCCCCTAAACCCTTCTTTCAACCCCCTCATTATCTCTCCCCCTTACCCTCCTAAAAGATCATCAGCTCATTAGATACACTTCCCGCCCCCTCTCCCACCCCCTTCATCTCTCCTTCATCCTTAGGGTCTTTCTCTTTCTTCCTCCCTCTTCCCTCTCATTCTAGCACACTACTGACTCGTTTCACATGATCTCTACCATTTTCATCTCTACCATTTTCCTCTAAACACTTGTTTCAACCCTTTCATCATCTCCCCCCCCCTTACTCTCCAATATCTATAACAACACTAGCTCTCCTCCCCCAACCCCGCCCCCCGCCCCCCCCCCCCCCCCTCTCTCTCTCATCCTAATGGTCTTTCTCCTCCTTCTTCCTCGCCACATTGGCCCAGCCACCTTCCCCTAAACAGACAGCTGATGAATCTTACCAAGCAGCCATTCTCCTTACATGCCTTGTCTGCCCCCAGCTTGGCAGAATAATGAGGCAGAAATCTTAACTGGCACATACATAAACACAGAGATTCATCACCACCGCACCTCGTCCGTCCGATTCAGGGCCCCCCCCCCCCCCTCCCCCTTTCATTCCAACTGTGGCACCGTTTCACTTGTACAGGAGACAAAAACATTTTATATGATTTCACATTAAGTAGGAGAAGTAGAGGTAGAGGAAGAAAAAGTAGTAGATGAAGAGGGAAAAGTAGAAGGAGAAGAAGAGGAAGAAGTAGAAGAAGGAGTAGAAGAAGTAGAGGAAGGAATAGAAGAAGAGGTAAAAGAAGTTGAAGAAAAGAAAGAAGTAGTACAAGGAGAAGGAGAAGTAGAAGAAATGGAAGAAGAAGTAGAAAGGGCAGAAGTAGAGGAAGGAAGAAAAGAAGAGGTAAAAGAAGTAGAAGTAAAGAAAGAAGTAGTAGAAGAAGAAGAGAGGGAGAAGGAGAAGTAGAAGAATAGGAAGAAGAACAAGAACAAGAAGAACAAGAAGTAGAACAAGAACAAGAAGAACAAGAACAAGTAAAAGAAGTAGACGAAGAAGAATAAGAAGAAATAGAAGTAGAAGAAGTAGAAGAAAAGTTGAAGAAGAAGTAGAAGATGGAGAATGAGGAAGAAATAGAAGAAGTAGAGTAAAAGTAGAAGAGTAGAATAGTAGAAGCAATAATACAAGTAGAGGAAGTAGTAGAAAGAGTAGTATAAGTAGTATTAGAAGTATTAGTGGAGGAAGAAGTCAAAGTAGAAGTAGATATTTAAATTTGATTTTGTTTGCCTACACCATATACTTCCAACTCATGATTGACCTACATTTTTCTGAACGATGGCTTGATTAAAACACATTGGTGGGGTGTAAACATGCCATTTCACCTACT
>CAVLGW020000340.1:0-18102 GCA_963669155.1 Arbacia lixula
CCCCCCTTTGCATCCCTCCCCTTTTCTTTCCTTCCACTTTTTCTCCTCCATTATCCAAAGTTTTTTAGTTTAACTGTTAAAGGTCGTGTACATAGCCCCTTTTCAAGAAAAGATAATGAAATTGTGTCCATATCACAGGAAATGGCTTAAGCACTCTCCTCAGCTAGAAACTGATTCAAAGCGAAATTTTATTGACAGTTAGCTTTAGGGTTAGTTTTTTTGACAAATGGGCCAAAATTAAGCATTGCCTGTTGCTAAGAAATCCTAGATGGTTGTAGCACCCTTCACACCACAGTGAGGTAATGAAGTATGTTTGTATTCGTGAGCTATGTGTTTGTTTGTATCTTACTTGGTGAGGGACAATCCCTGCCCCCCTTCCTCTCTCTCTCTCTCTCTCTCTCTCTCTCTCTCTCTCTCTCTCTCTCTCTCTCTCTCTCTCTCTCTCTCTCTCTCTCTCTCTATCTCTCTTTATGACTCCATGTCCTCCTCAATTAAATTCTGGAATTGAATCTGAAAGTGATGGATGGCTTTCTGTATTCTCTTTGACATTATCATAGTTGGCTTGGTGGACAGAGTCTAATATGGGTAGTGATTGAGGTGTAAAAGGAAAGGGGAGGGGGTGAAGGTGAAGAAATGAAGGGTTGAAGGGAATAAGAGACAGGTAAATGGAAGAAATGCAGAGGAGGAAAAATTTGAAAAAATATAAAGGGGGGGGTTGAAGAGGACAGGGGAAAGGAAAATGGAGAGAGGTATAAGGAAGAGGGGAAATTGAAATAGGAGGGAGGATGGAGGTTGGGAAACATATGAAAGGGGAGGAGAGAGGGATGGTAAGTGGAGAATGTAAAAGGGAAGCAGATAGGTGGAATTAAGAATAGGATAGTGGATAGGGAGGGAAAAGAGGAAAGGGGTAAGGGGGAGGGGGAGAGAAGGATAGGAGGTGGAAAATAAGAAGAGAAAAGGCAGGGGGATAGAAAAAGCGCAGCTTGCAACTTGACTGCACTAAATGCTTTAAACAAATTAATAATTCAAATACAATGCATATCTGTGTCACAAATTTTCCAAATGATAGCTTCAATTCTTGCTCCACAGTTTGCCCCACTGATTCTTACGAATGAAAATGTCTGGCATGATTTGGAGAATGCATGTCAAGATGCTTCTTTACCAGACTGAATGCTGTAAAAGTTTTGGAATATGTTTGTCAATTTGTGAACTGACTGGGATATCAGACTCTGAGTGGAGAATACATTCATATGTCAAAGAAGGTCAAAGAAGCCTGTTTTATCCCTTTAAGTTGCCTTGACTTGTGGAAAGGTGTTTTCTATTGGTAATGTAGCCTCATACACCTGCGTTTCTCTTCTCTCTTTCGATTGATTGATATACGCGTCTCTTTTCATGAGTGGTAACACAATTTCCCATCATCTGTTCCTCTCCGACATTTCACAAGTTTTCACCTAACATGTTTTACTTATAATGTAGGATATAACGTAGTGTAGATGTGTTGCTGTGTTACTGTTGCTCTTGTTATTGTTGTTGCCAATAGTTGTGTGTGTATTTTGTCTTTCTTGTGTGTGTGTGTGTGTGTGTATATATACACACATACAGAAAAAAAGAGTACAGATGACTTCTGTTTGATGCAACCTTTTCACCCTTTTTCTTCCTCCTCCCCCGCATCCTTCTCTTCACAACCTACATCTTGATCCTCATATTTTTAATCCTCCTTTTCGAACTCCCCTTCTTCCCCCCTCCACCTTCTCCTCCCCTCGTCTACTTCCGCTCCTCATTAGCCTCTTCTTTTCATCTTGTCTTCTTGCCCTTTCCTCCTTTTCCCTCCTTTCCCCTCTTCCTTCCTCCTCTCCTCTTCCTCCTCCCCTTCCTCCTCCCCTTCCTCCCCCTCCCTCCCTCCTCCTCCCCTCCTCCCCCCCCCTCCCTCCTCCTCCTTCCTCCTCCCTCCTCCCCCTCCTCCTCTCCTCCTCCTCTCTCCTCCTCCTCCTCCCTCCTTCTCCTCCTCCTCCTCCTCCTCTCCTCCTCCTCCTCCTCCTCCTTCTCCTCCTCCTCTCCTCTCCTTTCTCCTATTCTTCCTCCCCTTCCTTTCCCCCCTGCCCCTTTTCCCCCTCTACCTTCTCTCTTCTGTTGCTTCTACGGTATTTTGCTCTTTTCTTTTGTTGCATTGAAGTAGACCACTTCACCCAAATTCTCTTGACCAATTCCTTTCAATGCTTTGATTATCCATTGAATATTCTTGCTCACTGCCAATAAATATTAATAAAGATCACCAAACAAAATTATCAACAATTTTCATCATAGAATTGTTTTATTGGAGATGTCCAGTGCTATTCAGTGGGACCCAAAATACCAATTTGATTCAGATAAATTGTTATAATCTTCTTTTTGATACCCTTAGTAACTCATAAATTGATCTCCATTGTTATTGTGTAACCATAATTTGCTATGAAAAGTAGTTCCTTATGTCTCTCAGTTGTATGCAAAGTATAAGGTAACTCTTTGGTTACGTATTCTTCTCAATGATATTTGTTAGTAAAACACAGGTGACCAATTCAAATATCTTTCATTGGTCATTTGATCAATTACATGTAAGTTGCCGTAAGGGGGCCATAAAAATATGAAATATGAAGATGTAAAAGGTGACATTTTAGTTAAGTATTCTTCCCAACCCTCCTTGTTAATGAAACACAGGTGACCAATTTTAAATATATTTAATTTGTCAGTTTATCAATTAAGTTTACCTAACGGGGCCTTAAAGATATGACACTTGAAGGTGATGGTTTTCTTATATAGCAAACATAACTGTAATGTATTTGTTTTGATGAAGTGGTGACTTTATGGTCAATGACCAGAAAACTCATCGAAGTTAGTGGCAAAAGGTTCTTTAATGACATGGGAGCCCTTTCATAGGTTCAAAAGATAGAATTATGTAAAAAATACTCAGAAAATGGAAGAACATACTGTATAAGAACTCCCCTCATTATATTAGAACTAGAAACTGACTTAAGACACGGTAGACCTTTTGCAGGTCAACATAAATATAATTGTGTAAATAGGTATAGAAAATGGAAGAAAGTACTTGTTTTCAGTTTTGCTCACAATGTTGGAACTAGAAACTTACTTTAAGTAGAATTAAAAAGATTGCTAGATAAAGAGGAGGTTGAGGACTGATTGTCCAAAATGTACCGGTTCCTGTCCTGTAGCCTCGAGTGCGGAGACCCCTGTCCGCATTGCGGTTATTGCCTCGCTGACCAAAATCGACGCATCATGCACTGACAGGGAAACACGGTTTATGAATGTAGACTGTGATTACTTTGAAACAGGGTGTTTCAAACGTAAGCACGGATAGGTTTTCACTGTTCCTGAAAGAATTTGTGAAGCTATGACCATGAGAATCCATATATGCTATCGTTAGGGTATATTGCTGCTTACTTTTATTATCATAAAAACCAAGATGATGCTAATCCTGTCTGTACATGCATGTATTTAGTATTTCTTTCCTTTTATCAAAGTGGATTTCTATGAGCCAGCCAATTAAAAAAGATGGAGCATTGTTTGTTTTTCTTTCTTTCCTGAAAGTGTTTAAGACTAAGAAGCGAAGGTAACCAGACTCCATTTTGACCTTTTAGCTAAGAAGTGCTCCGCACAAATAGGAAACTCAATATTTGCTGCCCTCAATGCCTGTCTGAGCATTTAGTTTATTTAGTCTGGATTAATGTCCCCTCTTCGGAGAGTCTGATTAGAGAAAATGGGCTAATCGCTAACAAAGCATTCCATTTGTTCATCAAGGATTCCAATATGCTTTCAGCGCACGTGCCCTGTCCGCAAAAGAGATCCGCATTTAATTGACTCGTCATCTTGTCTTCATTATTTCACGATTCGCTTTTTATTGCTCGATTAACCGCCCCTCAGTTACCCACTCATCCAAACGTCTTGCTGTGTTCTGATTGGTTGAATGCAGATCCTGACTACCAGCAGATTTTACTGGTATTATCCCGCCTCCAGCAGAAAACTAGGAAAACTGCCCCAAATTTGCATTTTAGTGATTATAAATGGATAAACTACACAAATAGGGGTATCCTAATAGGTATCATACATGTACACAACAGCTCAAAGGAATTGGCATAGGGAAAGGGAAATGGAAGAAAGGGAAGGAGCTGTACATGTAGTTTTAAACCGCGGTATGTCTTGTCCAGTTCAGCATTAAACACGATGCTTTAGCCTAAAAAGCATCATTATTTCCTCAAAACCGAATATTACGCTTTTGCGATTCCAGGGAAAGGTTATATAGCTATTCTTTCTCAAATTCTTTCAGAATTAGGTCTGCAAAAAGGGGCAGGCTACCTTTAAGGACTATATGAGCTGTCATCAGTGCAATGCCATTCTCATGTGACCATGGGTCACATTCTGTGAAGTTAAAAACATGACAACAATGATACAATGCGAGTCACTCAGGGTGGTGACCAGAAAATCCTTTACGCACGGCTCAAAAAAGCAGAATGTCACTTTTTGTCAGATATCTGTGCTGGACGCGTGGTACACAACTATGGGACGCGTGGCTTAAAGAGAACAAAAACATTAAGAATGACAATACTGATGCTGATTTTATGCATGGTGCAGTAAATTTACATGTGGCTCACAATCACTTTCTGGACCTGCCGCGTGGTGTTTGGGCTGCATGTTTTCTACACTGGGGACCACCTTGGAGTCACTACATTGAAACACATATATACAGTACAATACAATACAGTACATTGCCAAGGAGCTCAATGAAAATTACATCAGTTATAACTCAGTAATTGGGATATATTTCTGGCATAGATACTTTTCACAGCTGTTTATTAAACTACTTAAAGATTCGAATGTTGTACGTCAGAAAGAAGTGAGTTCAAAATAATAGGTCCTTCGTAAAAAATTAGAAGAAGGATGGGACATCTAATATTGTCTTTTTATAGATCATCTATGATAATGCTGTGAAGTCATGTGACTCATGGAAAGTACACTCCTCATCAATTGGACGATTATCATTAAAGATGCATGACCCAGCAATAAAGCAATCAACATTTGATTGAATTATCTTCATGTCTTTGTTTTTTCTTTGTGTTGCTCGATCATCCACCCACCCTACACTCTTCCATCATCCAAGACTCCCGTCCTCCTTCACACCATGTCTGTCGCCATAACGTGACAGAATAATGTGATACACTGCACGTTAAAATTGATGTCATCCTCCATGATGTGAGATTTAAAGACAGGGGAGACCATTTGCAAAAGTCATGAAACTCTGCAAGATTCAGCAGTATACCCTTATGATTATGTGTACAAAATCTCATAGTTAGGAGCGTTAAATTTGAGACCAATTTGTATTGCAGATAGATATATAACAAGGGTTAAATTTTGTAACCATTTGCACTCAGATTTTGCATCGAGTTGAGTCCAACACCAAGATCAATACATAGAAAAGGTGTTCTGTTGATTCTGCATTCCCATGGACTTTATCACCAGGGGTGTCTATGCTTCATACAATCATCCTTATTGTAGTACAACCAGTGTGAGCGCGACTACTTGTATAAAAGAACAACTTGGTTTCCCTTGAAGAATATTTATCATTACCTGTTTTTTAAGTAACCGGTACATCAATACCACCTTTTCATTAAATTACAATTCTTTTGAGGTTTCACTGTACTGCACCAACTTGTGTAATATCTCATGTAAAATCTCACAATTTCCAGTGTGACCTATGTCCTGTAAACATGAAATCATGTAGTAATGTCAAATATGTTACTCATTGGGGATGTATCGCTATTGATAATCTTTTGTCTCACAATGTAAGGTCAACAAGGAATCTAAAAAGATCACGATGTTTCTTGCTCCGATGCAACACCTCTTCAGGTGTGATACAAAATTGCAGTGAGTAGGGGTTTAAATACCCTTTGGTCAGTGCAGCGCATTAACCGAAAACCCGCTCCTAAATGGTCAAAGGGCAAAGCCCAATATCATTTGTCGGCGCACTCGAATACTCAACCTAAACATAATAATATCTCCTCCTGACATCTAGACATTCAAAACTACCAGAAGGCACTAAATAGCTTTCACATAGATGTGTAAACTGAGCAAATTACTATATAGCTCACAGCTTCTAAGATAATGACACTTTCTTCGTTATCGAGAGATTCCTTGTAGGGTTCTTGGGTGTGAAAACATCTGGGATGATGACATCTGTGTGAGTCAGGGTGACCTGGAGTAATCATTGATGGGTTTGATGAGCCATGAGGGATGAGAGAGAAAGAGAGAGAGAGGGGGGGGGGGGGGGATGAGAGGACAGAGAGCCCAAGTCCCATGTGTGTCAAATGTGGTTTAAATCAAGAAAGTCTCAACATAGCACTAGATGGCACAAAGACATGTACGTTGTATGGCTGTTTCTTTAATGCGAAAGCATGCCGATGACACCTATGTGAGTCATGTTAACCAGACGTGATCATGACTGGGCTTGATTAAACTCCAAGGTAACCATTCAAGTATACTGCTTGGACTTAAAAAAAATAGATGTGCAGTGTGTATCTAGGGATTTTTTCTCCAAATCGTGTTTCTCAGAAAACTGAATAATACAGCAATCTTTTTTTTTTATTTTCATTCAGTCAATGTGGCATTGAGAAACAGGCATGTCAATTGAAAAGTCCAGAGACTTAAAAATAGATAGATTGATTACAATGAAGTATTTGCTTCTCTACAAAATTACTAGAAATAAACCAAAATATACAACACAATTTGAGTGAGGCATGGAGCTGGTCAGTGCCCTTATCTTTGAATTGAGATCACATGTATACTAATGTAATATTAGTTATCAAAAGTACATTGATTATACGGCCAAATGGTGAAGCTATATATAGAGTCCCTTTAATATCTTTAATGATATTTTTTTCTTGTGAATCTGAAGAATTCTATAATCTTTTCTTTTAAGTAAGACTACAGTATGCTTTTTCGATATCAGAAGTACATGAAATGTATCAGTAAATGGTGAAGGTATATAGAGTCCCTTTAATATATTTGTCCTACCCTTTAATATTAGTTATCAAAAGTACATATACGGCCAAATGGTGAAGCTATAGTGTCCCTGTAATATCTTTAATGATATTTTTTTCTTGGAAATCTGAAGAATTATATGACATTTTTTTAAAAGTAAGATCACAGTATGCTTTTTACATATCAAAAGTACATGAATTGTATGGCTAAGTGATGAAGCTTTAGAGTCTCTTTACAGTAATGTCCTACCCTTTAATATTAGTTATCAAAACTACATATACAGATAAATGGTGAAGCTATAGTGTCCCTTTAATATCTTTAATGATACTATTTTTCTTGGAAATCTGAAGAATTCTATCATTCCTTAAGTAAGATCACAGTATGCCTTTTAGATATCAAAAGTACATTGATTACACGACCAAATGGTGAAGCTATAGAGTCCCTTTCATATCTTTAATGATATTTTTTCTTGGAAATCTGAAGAATTCTAATCTAGATTCTAAATATTTTCTTTTAAGTAAGATCACAGTATGCTTTTTAGATATTAAAAGTACTTGAACTCTATGGCCATGTGGTGAAGCTATATAGAGTCTCTTTAATATTTTTGTCCCACCTTCTCGTGTTCCCTTGGCAGTGCTTGGATACAGAGTGCATTCAATATTTATATTGTGTACGTTTTACTGCTAATAGATTTTGGCTGCACGGAAATGAGCTCTATTACACTTAAATGGAAGTAATTATCAGATCTGATCTAACCCATTACAGAGAAAGTGTGTAAATTGTCTAGTCTATAAATTCAGCCTCTATTGTGACAAAAAATTGTCTAAAACAATGTGTCTGAATGATGAGACTAGAGCCTGACTGGTCTGTTGTGTTTTTTTACTCAGTGCTAGGCCAACAAACCCAGGCCTGCTTCAGATTAGAACCAGATACCTGGCTGCACCACAAGTGATGTATGAACAACAAGAAGACAAGAAAATAATTTTGAAAGAGGTCGTTATAGAAAAATTGTACTCCTAATGAAGGTGGGTTAGATATATATGAAAGTACAGAAGAAAGTAGATTTATGAGGTAAATACAAATCTACACTTTAGAATCAGAGACCTTCACCACAAGTAATGTATAAACAACGAGAAGACAAGAAAATGAAGTCAAAAGGGGTCGAAATAGTAACATTTTACAGATGTATGAAGGTGGGTTACATATATGATAGTGCAGAAGATGAGGTAAATATTGTATTTAGATACAAATCTCTAGTTACAAAGCAGAGACCTTCACCTTGAATGATGTAGAAATGAAGAAAATACAAGAATATAATGTGTCTCGAGACATGTGACTGAAGACTAGAGCCTGACTGGTCAGTTGTTTTTCTTAACTCAGTGCTAGGCCAGCAAACACACTTTTTTAGTTTAGAACCAGAGGCCTTCACCACAAGTGATGTATAAACAACAAGAAGACAAGAAAATAATTTTGAAAGAGGTCGTAGTAGAAAAATTGTGCTCCTACCAAAGGTGGGTTAGATATATAAGAAAGTAGATTTATGAGGTAAATACAAATCTACACTTTAGAACCAGAGACCTTCACCACAAGTAATGTATAAACAAAGAGAAGACAAGAAAATGATGTCAAAAGGGGTCAAAATAGTAACATTTTACATGTATGAAGATGGGTTACTTATGATAGTGCAGAATATAGTAGATTTATGAGGTAAATACTGTATTTAGATACAAATCTCCAGTTACAAAGCAGAGACCTTCACCTTGAATGGTGTAGAAATGAAGAAAATACAAGAATATAATGTGTCTCGAGACATGTGGCTGAATTATAAGACTAGAACCTGACTGGTCAGTTGTGTTTTTTACTCAGTGCTAGGCCAACAATCCCCAGGCCTGCTTCAGATTAGAACCAGATACCTGGCTGCACCACAAGTGATGTATGAACAACAAGAGGACAAGAAAATAATTTTGAAAGAGGTCGTACAGTGTAAAATTGTACTCTTAATGAAGGTGGGTTAGATGACAGTGCAGAAAAAAGTGAATTGATGATAATGCATTTAGATACAAATCGAGGAAGTAGGATACATCAGAGGTACTGCTAAGTATGCATGTTAGCTGTAGCCTGCAATCATCAAAACAAGGTCTGGCCATTGAGACTAAGGACCCCTCCCCTCATGGGAGGAGAAAGCAGAGAAGAAGAAAATGTCTTTATTTGGACAAAAGGGAGCAAGTACTGAATCACTCAAATAAGAGTTTTTGATGTTTTTTATATTGTATCCAGCATTCCCTACGTACAGGCAAAATTGGAAAAAGAGATGTATTCATCTTGCAGTGAGATATTCCATCTAACACAGTGTGGTATTGCATTGATGCCAATGCACTTGACAGACACAATTTACAGGAAAAGTCCTATTTGTTACTTGTTACTTGCTTCCGTTTGTCACTGTAGGGCAGAAAACTAAAAACCACATAATACTTCACAGTCTGAAACCTTACCTACTTTATGTCCATCTGAATACTTTTCTCGTCAATCTATCCATCCATTCGAGAAGGCTTAAAAATCTGAAAGAACCCACTGAAACTTTACGATTTTGATTTACTCGGCTGTCGAATCGCCAGCGGTAACAAGCGAGAATTGTGGAGATACGTGTATGCGCAAGAGTAACGGAATCGGAGAAAAGAAATCTTTGATTGCTTTGTGTGGTTGTTGAAAATGAAAACGCAGTATAGAGAAAGGTTCTTTGCTCCAAAAGGCTAGTGCAAATGGCATGAGGTCCCATGTGACCATCTTTTGAATCTAGCCGTAAAGTGCTAAGTGCTCTTTTCGCATGTTGTAGAGAGCTTATGGTACCATACATGTATGAGTATGTTCTGTTGAATGTGAGGATACTCGTATAGCAGAGAGCTAAAGGAGAGCGTCTACCTGAAACCAATACTTTATTTTTCTCTCTTTTCCTCATTTAGGTGCTTCATTTTCTCAACTTTTCAAGTTCTGTGTATATCAATTACATCTCATTATGAAACACAATTTATCACAATGCTAATAGTATTTTGATTATCCGTCCTTTTAACAAACAGACATTTAAATGTATTTAACACAATTTATTACAATGCTAATGTTGATTTCAATTGTCTTTTTAACAAATAAACACTATTTAACACAATGCTCAAGTGTAGATTACATCTGTCCTTTTAACAATTTGTTTTTTTACAGTAAGGTTGAGTGTTAAATATTTGCGTAATATTATAAATTATATTTGACCACGGCCAGCTGTAAGACAAGAGTAAGACAATTCATTTTCAAATGTTTACAAGCTGAAGCATGCATACTGTATGTTTGTTCTGCATGAAGTTTGATATCTAAGGTAGATCACACATGTGATCTGCAGCCTGAGAAGGACACACTCAACTGGACTGACATATGTCACAGACTTTAAGAATGCAGACTTGAAGCATTGTATCTTTTTGAAAATCAATTTAATAAAAGAAGACATGTAATGAGGGCCCTACTCCACATAATAAAGTGTTTATTACATTGATTATCAGAATGCAAAGAAACCTTATTTCCATGTCTAAAATAGTGATCTTGGTATACACCTCATTCTAAGCTTTCACCTAGATATACATGTAGGCTACAAAGGTGAATTTGGTATGTGCTCAAGAATGTGGGCTATTCACATTAAACATGTACGATGTACATATTGATTTTGAAGGCCAGTAATGCAAATGTTTGCAAATGACATTAAAAGCCATTTTAGATTTGATGTGTACAACGCATACCACATCTCGCCTTTTATACAGTTGACTCTGTTGAACATGTGTTTTCCAGCCAATGATTTCCAATAATCAACCAGTCATGGCCTCAAACACGCCTTACAATAAGTGTTGGTCTGCGTAAATGCTGTATCAGCTAATTAAATGTGCTTGTAGGAGTTTTGTAAGGTAACTGTGTGGCAATGCCGAGTCAATTAGCATGAATTTCCTAATTTGCTTCATAGAGTGGCCACGTTTTGTGACTTAATTGTTCTCAGCTTTTGATCGAAGGTAGAAATGTTTGTACAAGAGTAATCTGTACTGGCGTCCAAGGACTGAAGTTCCAGCATCTTAAACAATTGTCTGCCAGGCAAAATGGGATTTGTGTGTATTGGTTGGTCAAATTGAATCATTGGTGCATAAAGAGAAAAAAAATTGAGAAAAAGATTTGTTAAGATTGGAGAAAAGTAGATTTTTAATGAATTTATCAGTGGCTTAAGATACATACTTGATGGTCAGATGACTTCAATAAAGAGAAACAGATTGGGTAATATTTGAGAAAAATATATGTACATGTAAAGAAAAATATTACTGGTTAAACTAAATCTCTACAGCCCTGCAATCTTCCTTCGTTAAATCCATTGTTGAAGATTAAGAGAGGATTAAGTGAGAATTAAACTTACTGGACCCAATATCCTGCAGTTAATTTCACGGTCTTGCCCAACAACTCTCTTTTACTGCTGTAAATTTTATGGTCTTACATTGCCTCAATGTACACTTACTGATGGATTTCATTTCAGTGTTTTACATCTCTTTCATAGAGTCAGTTCCTTCAAATTTCTAAAAAGAAAACATTTTACTGCACATAGTTTGATTTGGTCCCAATGGCCTTTGTCAATTTTATAGTCATTCATTGCCTCATATTGCCTCATTGTTGTCTTAAAATAAGTATCTAATTTTTGTGTTTTATTTTTCCTTCAAAGAGTCAGTTTTAAAAGAAAGATATTCACTGCACATAGTTTGATTTAGTTCTGCTGCTAAATTGCATGCATGAGTGATTCCATTGGTCTTTGTTGTCAATTTTGTGGTCCTACATTGCTTCATGTTTCTTAATTATTGCATTACATTCCCTTAAAATATGTATTTCATTTCTGTGTTTTACTTCTCTTTCATAGGGTCAGTTTTAAAAACAGAAAGAAAACTACTCACTGTATTTTGTTTGATTCAGTCCTTGTGATATTGCATTCATGAGTGATTTCTTTGATTAAACGTTGATCTTTGTCATTGTCAGAATCTAATGCGGCATGTGATACCCTGGGGTGGGACATTACACCTCTACCTGTCAAATAATTGGGGGTTGATTAGGCATGTAGATGGAGGTATCTTTGTGGTGTGCCATCCATCAAAATGTGAGATTTGTCTAATTTCTGTTAACAATACTATATAATCGGAGTGGGATATATAGATTGGGTGGAATGTACAAATAGATAAAATATTTCTTTTTCATAAAAAATGTGAGATTTGTTTGCTTTTTGTTAAGTGAAATATATGTTTATGTTGAGTGTAGAATATAAATATATACAGTACATTGGCTAGAATTTATTGCAATTTACAAACAGCAAAATTGAAATGTGATGCTTAAGGGGAATGCAGAAAAGAATGTTTCCAAAACATGCACTGAGTGGATTTGTTGAATGCTTTTATCATCTAATCCTTCCTGAATGACCCCAGCCCCCTATTCCAGCCCTACCTCTCTCTCTCTCTCTCTCTCTCTCTCTCTCTCTCTCTCTCTCTCTCTCTCTCTCTCCCCCTCTCTCTCCCTTCCTCTATCTCTCTCCCTCTCTCTTTCTCTCTCATCTATCTCCTCTCCCCTCCCCCCTCTCTTCTCCCCTCCCCTCATTCATACCCCTCTCCATTCATCCCCTCCCTCTCTGTCGTCCTTCCCCAATCCCCTCTTATCCCTCCCCCTCTCCCTTCATCCCTTCCTTCTCCCATTCTTTTTCCCTCCCTCACACTTCCCTCCTCCCCCCCTCCCCCCCTCACTCCTCCCTCTTTTCCCCTCTGAGCCAGTGTTGGAGTAGACTCTGAAGTGGTCCTCTCTAGTCCAATTCACTCAATTGCTCTGCAAACAAAGATTGACAATGTAATACAATCTGCGAAATAGCCCTTTCTCATTCATATCATACTCACCTCATGTCAAAAAGATACAAAAAAATATAAAAGATGCCAGGATACATCATGTCATGTTGAAAGCTATCTCCATGTACATCACATCATATAGCAG
Source organism: Arbacia lixula (assembly GCA_963669155.1). NCBI lineage: Eukaryota > Metazoa > Echinodermata > Echinoidea > Arbacioida > Arbaciidae > Arbacia > Arbacia lixula. The sequence goes on from CAVLGW020000340.1 coordinate 13,060, forward strand.
TACCTACACTACAGCTCAAAGGATTTGGCATAGGGAAAGGGAAAGGGAAGAAGCCGCAGTATTAAACCTTGGTATATTTTGTCCAATTCAGCATGAAACATGAGTCCTTTTAGGCTACATCGATGAATGGCTTAAACTGCAGCTCCTTCCCTTTTTTCCCCTTTCCCTTTCCCTTTCCCTATGCCAATTCCTTTGAGCTGGAGTGTACATTAATTCATTAGGATATTACACAAACATCAATTAACTCTTTGCAGGACAGACATGTCTTTATTAGTAATACACACGCATCCCATAGAACAGCATTTTATCTGGCAATCAATGGGTTAAAACTAATCAAATGAATCCAGCCCCTAAAAATTCAGGGGAGGCATCGCTTTTTGCTTTTTTCCCTTTTTTTCAGACAACATTATCATGTAAGCCTCTTAGAGATTACTTCAGGGAAAGCAGGGTTTGCGCAACCTTTTTCTTCAAGTTGGAAAAGGAATCACGGTTGGCACGTTGGGGTCATCATCATGCTCGGCTGATGAAAATGAGCTTCCTGTTACTAGTATCTTAAAGGGCATGTACTGTACTGGGAAGGCAAAAAAGGCCTTCAAAATGTAATTGTTAGCAATCTTCTTGCCAATGGTCTTAAATTCATGTATTGTCTATTTTGGAAGCTTGCTGAAAGTAAATTGCCCTCAAATGATCTACATTTGGAATAATAAGTGATTAAATCACAAATCCTCAAAATGTTTGGCCCGAACATTTTGAGGATTTAATCATTAATCATTAATTACTCCATCTGTGGATCATTTGAGGGCAAATAACTTTCAGCAAGCTTCTGAAATGGACAATACATGAATTTAAGACCATTGGCAAGAAGATTGCCAACAATTACATTTTGAAGGCTTTTTTGCCTTCCTAGTACAGTATATGCCCTTTAAAGACAGGGTATCCCATTCGTCATGAAACTCTGCTGGAATCAGCAGAATACCCTTATAATAACGTGTATGAAATCTCACAGTCATAGCTTCATGAACATTTTCAGGAAAAGTGAAAAGCTTTCCTATTTTACGTTTGCAACATGATCATGGGACGTGTTTATCAACTCTTTTTTTGGTAGAATTAGGTTTCCAAACGCATTTAAATTTTTTTAAACGCGTTTAAATGAGTTGATAAACGCAAAAGTGTTTTGATTTTGGGGTTTGGAAAGCTGTTTTGAAACACGCAAATTTTTACGATCCTGAACGCGTTTAAACCAGAAACGTGTTTAAAGAAGCGAGATAAACGCAAAGCTGTTTTGAAGCGCGTTTAAACCACGTGTTTTCAGGGACAAGGCCGGTTTTCGACTTAGGCGATCGAGTTGATAAACGCACCGTTTTTTAAACGCGTTTGGAAAAGCGTTTGGAAACGCGTTCGTAAAGGCCTTTGGAGTTGATAAACGCTCCGTTTTGGAAACGCATTTGGAAATGCATTCGAAAAAGCCTTTGGAAACGCGTTTAAATTTCTGAAAAGTTGATAAACACAGCCATAGTCTTCATTCACTATCTTATTGTCCTTGTCAGAGTGTGATGCGGGCATTGCTTCCATTGAACGCATGCACAGTGAAGCGGACCGGTGCAGACCATAGCGCACAGCGGTCTCCGGTCTCTAGGCTATAGGTTTTGGATGACCTGCCTAAAACCTCAAATTCTACCAATCGCTGTAATTTTGCCTGAAGTCATTTTCCAGTTCTCTTATTGGGTGAGAAGTTGTAATAAAGTATCTCCTTTCATTTTCTGTTTTTTTTACAAAATTTTGATTGCTCTGACCTGCAAGAGGGATTTTCCCTGTCTTTAATTTAATTCACTTTATGATGATGACTATATCATCTGTGTCTTCCTGTATGGTTGTCTCTCACGTGATGAAGCCCTGCCAGTGTTGATTCATGGTTGCTCCCTGGATAAACCACGACTATTTATATTGTGCCTTTTATTAACCAACCACTCATTCACTCAATATCAAATTGGTGCCCTTGAGGATTTCTGTTGACCTCAAAAAATTCACCTTCATCATCGTTTTCTGTTTAGTTTTTGTCTAGCCTGAACAAAGTTCGGCAGAGACCTAGTAATCGCTTTTCCTGTTAGTCTGTTAGTGTGTTAGTCTGTTACAAAAATGTTAAAAGTTTTTGTTTAACTTGCTCTCATTTCTTTATTTCTGCATCAACTGTGATCACACTTTGTACAAATGATCCTCTGGTAATACCACATCTGTTGATGAGGATGATGAGGTCAAAGGTCATCTCGGCACCATTTTAAATATTTAAAAAAGAACTTAGCACTGTTTATTGAATGCGAAATCAGGCGAGACTTGTGGTTCGCGAACCACCTTGTATTTCATATTTCACATATTACAAACAAAATGATATTACAGAACAGTGCAATGAACAGATTACTTTGTATACAAAGTAAAGTCAATACAAGGTACATTCATTCTTTGTATGAGATTAAGATGACATGTTGAAGATAAGAGGAAACAGAGTTTAGAATGAAATATTAGGGAACCTACTAAAAAGGTGAGTCTTTGCATTGAAATCTCATATTGATAAGGATTACACAACTATTTTAAATGACATATAAGGACTACATCGCTATTCAAATGACAACCTTAACCCATTCTTTACTGATCCTGTGTACATGTTTATGTGGGCTGGCTTTTCTCCACTCAGATACTGAGCAGCACGACTCCTGCATAATCTGCTGTACTGACACTAGACTTTGGCTAAGAATCAACTTAAAATTCCTTATAGGGTGCAATTGAACCACTCTCCTTTGGGTGCTACAGTTCCATGGCAAATGTGATGTCTTTACTGGTCCCGGGTTCAGAAAGCCCAAACATCTAATCGTAAGCACATTTTAACATTCACTGCCTTCGACCTTCACCTTATTAACGATTGTGTGCCAAAATGATTATGACTTCACACAATACCTCCTGGGAACACCAGCCTAGATCTGTTGATACCAAAATAATTTGCAGCCATTAACATCTTTTTCCTGTATCGTTAAAGGTTTCCAGTAGTAAAGGACCAGGGGAGTGTTTCACCAAGCTGTTCTTCTGCTAAATCAGATTCTCAATGATTTAGATTCCCATCAGGTATAGATGAAATATGGTCTTGGTTATCTTGTTGTTAAGAAGCATCTGAATACAAAGTTTATGATTTGTCAAATTTGATTGGGTTTGTTTGAACTTACCTCTCACTATGTTACAACAGGAACAAATTGGGGTATCTCGTTCAGCACAAGAAATGGTCACCAGTCGTGCGTAAAGTTGTTCTCAGCTTAAGAACAGCTCGGTGAAACACCCCCAGGGCCTCATCATATATGAAGAGTTATGATTGATGAGAATAAATTTAAAGTTTCAATTGCTTGTCTAGTTGCAATGAATTCTTTATAATACCCTAGTCACACTAGAGGCGGAATGAGCCGGATTGCCGTCGAAATTTAAATTCTTGGCACATTCCTGGATATTCGAAATGCATTCTGACTTCATTCTGAGTGCATTCCGTATATTCGGGTTCATTCTTGTGTCCGGCCCAAATGTTTTGCTCATGCTCAAAACTTTTGAGGTGCATTCGAACTGCAAAAATATTGAACGGCATTCAAAGTGCAGTCCAACAGCACTCTGACTGCATTCTAACTGCATTCTAAATATTCCTACTATGTTCCAACCACAATCGAGCTGCATTCGAGAGCCGATAGACCCAAAATGTGCAAGAATCTCTAAGTATTTGAACAGCATTTCTACATATTTAGCTCAATTCCAAATACCCTCCCGAATGTGGCTTGATTTTTGAAAGATTTTCATTCCGGCTGGTTCTGCTTGATTTCTGCTGATTCCAGATAAGTGTGACGGGGGCTTAAGAGAGTATCCAGCACAGGACAGTTGACTGAAATGTCAAAATGGAATATTTGTTATTCCAAGAAAGAGTTTTATGTATTCATTCTGAAATACTGGTGTTTGCTAATCCCATTAAAATATGTCCTTTGAATTTTGATAAACATGAAAGCTTACAGATCTATGCTGGTTTGCAAAAATGGCTTTCTGTTCCATTGTTGCATTTTAGCTTTTGTAATAAACTCAAAAACTTGTAAAGCAGAATCTTCTGTCACACACAAAGTGATAAATCAACCAGGAATCCCAGAGCAGCATTGCGGAACGCTGTTGAAACGCTGAATGCATGGAAGATGATTGTTGTAATGTGTGCTACTGCAGAGGTTAATGGCCAATTCAACTCTGTTAATGTAATAAAATCAGGGAAGTTTGTACTTGGGGAAATAACATTTGATGACATTAACAACCCTACAAAAATCCTTTAAATTATTTATTTACTTAGTAAAAGTGCATGTACAGTGTAGCTGTGTGCATTTTACTAACTAGGCTTAGTAAGGTTTTGTGAATATGGCCCCACATCATTCAACTTCAGTCAAATGTCTTTTTTTTTCAACCCTTCACTCCAGCTCAAAGGATTGGCATAGGGAAAGGGAAAGGGGAGAAAGGGAAGGAACCACAGTTTTAAACCGCGGTATATTTTGAAACGTGATGCTTTTTAGGCTAATGCATCATGTTTCATGCTGAACTGGACAAAATATACAGCGGCTTAAAACTGCGGCTCCTTTCCTTTCTTCCCTTTCCCTTTCCCGATGCCAATTCCTCTGAGCTGTAGTGTATGTGTGCTAGACAAAAGGCTGCTCCATATTGAATCTTTTTTACTTTGCATTTAAAGAGTTAGTGTAGTTCCTGGTAGTTCAGCTTCAATTCCTTTCATTTGAATGAAATCGCCCTTTAAATGTTCATTTGCCATTGTTGCAAGTGTTGATTTTAAAACTTAACACAACCATGGGCATGTAATGTAATTTATCACCTGAAGCGAGAGAATTAGCACAAGATTACTACAAGATCACATCTGGTAGTGTCATCATGGTCTTGTGTGACAAGCTGCTTATGGCAAATAACACCTAAATTCTTCTTAAATGTTTATCAAGATTCTGAATTTTTGAAAGCTCTGATTGAATGAGGACTTTC
>CAVLGW020000341.1:0-18100 GCA_963669155.1 Arbacia lixula
TATAGTCAATATGCGAAGTTTATGAGAATTTGGGTGACAAATAAAAAAGAAAAATCTAATTTCCACCAGGTTGTATTTCCGAATAGACTGGTAATGTAACGACCCAATGATAATGTGAAAACATAATTCATGCAGTGTCATTTCCCACGCTACGCAACACGTTGTAATTCATGAGTCTACTGTTCGCCAAGCATTTGCAGAATGAATAACAGGGGTATCTGTGACGTCAAATAAATAACATAATCAAGTTTAAGAGGGAATAAAACGAACGTCTTGTAATTGAAACACATGTGTCCCGTTGCAATTTTCTTACCTTTGCCATGCTTTTGGCATCATTCATGAACAATTATTATTATTACAAACACAATGTGGCTAGTGAAGTGTACCAGTGTATTTTATACAATGCCTGCTATCATGACAGCGATTATTCTTTTTCTTCGTGTATAACATAGAAAGGCTTGAAACTGCTTGATAAATCGAATAATTATTCGAAATTGTTCATTAAGCTATTCGCAGATATAATGTAATAGAAGCAATTTAGTCATTTGAATAATGACGTGCAATTCCCTCCAAAATGTGCATTAATGATTTAGATTACTCGTGTGTTTAATGAAGGGAAACAAAAAGACATTTTGGAGTTGTATGGTGATTTCAATCGCTAATTGCCATGATTGCAATGCGTTTTGGGGTTCGTTGCATCCTTCTTATGTAGTCAGACTTCATCGCTTATACAGAACAGAATCCTCCGTATCATGTGCCAGTTCTCATTACCTTGAATCTTCGTTACCCCTGTTTGAACGTTGCTTAATGTTTTTGATATGAATACGATGCAAATTGCCTGTTTAATGCGTAGATACTTTTCAAACCTAATATCTCATGCACATGTTTTCATTGAATGCTGAAATTCATCAGTACAATACCTTTTTAACCTGTAAAATTCCACATGTGGAAAGTTAAATACAAAATACTCTTTCCAAATCAGCCCGTTGTTTAGGTCCAGTAACCTAGATTTTATTACCAGCCCACATTCAGAATGCTTAGTTTCGTAATTCTTTTAAAATCAACTTATAAACAGTGTCAAAATAAAATGTAAGCCAAATTACAAATGTTAACTGACTGGCAATGGAGGCCACGTTGCTCAGTAATGTGTCTCTTTTGTAATAGCTTTAAACACCACATGGCCGAGTTAATTCGACTCATCTTCTAAAAGCCCTTATACCATATATTTTATAATACAGGTAACCTAGGCTCTGTGGCGCACTGGATGCCTCGCATTCTTAATTCTTTTGTCTATCCTTTTCGCAGCTAGGAGCCGTGCCTAATCTATTGTTACCCGCGTTTTTTTTTCGGTTTGCCTGATTTTGCCCTAAGGGTATTATGTAATAGTAAGCGACGAGACACATATGGGAGAACATGATTGGTAGATTTTGTTTTGATTTGATGGAACGAGGGTCCGAGGGTACATGAGTTTGAGGGAGTGGTGTGAGAAGCTATTTTGTCGTAATTGACGTGTTTTGTCAACCACGGGGAGGAGTCCTGTGCGCGGGAGAGAGTCGGGGAAGTCTGGGGACTTGCTGCATGAGAGTGAGTGCATCCACCCCAACTCTAGCTGCCACTGTTTCTGCTGTCATGAGCGGGAAGTGCAGACGGCCGTCGTGTGGACACAAATTCCTCCGGGAGGCAGGCAACAGGATCTTCAATTCTTCAAAATAACTGTAAGTCTGAAACATGCCAGTTTGCGGGGGGTTTCTACAACTGTTTAATTTCTGTATAGGCAAGTCTTTCAGATTAAGGTTTGACTTTCTAAAAATCAGTGCTTTCAACTAAAGTGAACATTTTAAACGCAAACAATTTCTGACACGAAAATTACCATTTCAAATTGAATGATTTCTTCTAGTTCGGAAACTGAACGTATATATTTTTCAGCAAAAACTGAAATGTGTTTAATTAGTAGTCATATGTCATAAACGCCCTCTTTTGGCAAGTAACAAAAGTCGGCCATTTTATGTCAGCCATGTCGAACTTTGAGGAAGCCTATATTGTTGGGTATTTCTCATTGATTGGTACCACCGTGTATTTACGGCATATATTTATATTGGGATGAAAATGAGAACTACTTTAGCGTGGCTATATGTTTTGATAATCAATGGTTTATGCAACTTACGCATTTTGTTAACAAGCGGTCATAAGTAATGGTTGCTGGTTAAATGGAAGTATTGTACAAAGCAGAGGTATGAATCATTATAGCACTGGACATTATTATGCTAGTAAATGGCTATTTTGGTAATTGGAGATATCGAGGAGATATCCGGTTGCTGTTTTTTTTTTTTTTTTTTTTTGCGAAGTCTATTAATTGGTAAACCAAATAGTGTGATTATTGTCATTTTAAGATGTTGTGTGCTTTACAAAATATAAAGTTAAAGCGTACAAGTTATACTTGGGTTGAATATATATTTATGATTCGGTGTAACTGTATTTCAGACGTAATCAAGGGTTCAGCCATCACGTGCCCTTGCACCCAGACCGGGCGGTGACAGTTCGGTTTCCTGGTCTCCTTCATCGACGTCGCCGAGCATCGAGGATCGCAACTACAACCACCTCAGCTCGGGCATCGACGTCCTACCGTGTAACCTCGACAGCGGGTCTTTCGATGAACTCGCGCTTCAAAAATCAACGTTATCGCGATCGCGTCGTCAAGGCAACCGGGTTGTATTGACGCTGCACATTGCGCTGAACATTATCAACCGGCCATGTGCAGGTTTTGATATCTGTACCGAAGATAGTTTGATGTAAATCCATAATTTCATTCATTACTTTCGATATATATATGACTAGTAGACAGCGTCAATCGGAAAGTATTTGATTGTTTATCCATCATCATGCATATTTAAAGATTATTGTATTGAGGCAATATTTCACTGTTCAATTCAATTGATATGTGTATGTTATTGCGTTTCATTATAATCTGATTATTTCATGCATTCCTTTTAATTAAAGTTTCATTTTGAAACTACATAAATATTAGTTCCGATTTTTATTAATTATTCATCTTATTTATGAAGAAACCCACTATGTGACAAAAAGCATTCATCCTATCTAAATACTCTTTACCTGGCGCAACATAGAATAAAATAAGTTAGCAGCTTTAGCTCCCCGGTGTAATTATTTTATTTACATGATTGATCTGCATGCTCTTTTTACACAGGTGTACCCAATTTATCAAGCCAGTGAGGCATTTACGGGTAAACCTTCTTCTGCATTGTTTATACCTGACCCGTGCTCGTATTGGGCATTCTCATTTGACTCATGCATACTTATTTGCACTAGAAACTCCACCTCAATGCATGTCATGTAATTATACACTAACAATTAAACACATTCTCCTTGAATGTGTTGAACTTGCAAATATTCGTATTAACTTTTTGATTGTCCTGACCTCAAGACATTATTTAGAGATATTTCGCGATTATGTGTTACAAACTTTCTAAAGAAGATCAATCTTTACACTTGATTTTAAGTGGAAAACTGATCGTATCCCAATCACAACATGTATACCCTTGGGCAACGTATTTTATTCCAATTGCCTAGTCTTTCGGAGGAGACTTTAAACCGTCGAACCCGTGTAAAGGAGAGTCACACCATTGGCACGTTAAAGAACATGCTTCTCTTTTCATAAAGAGTAGGGAAGTTATTCCGAGGAAGTAGTTAACATATTGATTTATTTCTGATTTGTAATCCTTCTCAAATTCTGTAAATCACATTAGGGAAACTTGAATGGTATAATCTTTTTAGATGAACTGTTCGACACTTATATGACACTCAAGTGTTAGTAGTGTCGTTAATTTCTTATCAGTCAATCAGTCAATCAATCAACCAATCATTGTTTATACTTACATCTCTGCAATACTCATGTTGTGCCGCTTTTTATTAATCGTCGCTATTGCCGATCAGTCACTATTAATATTTTCCTATGTGAAGTCATATGTTGATATAATACATGTTTCAATTTTGTATATTTTTAGTTCTAGATTCGATGTACTGGTGTCATGACGCGACCCATCGACATCGCCTGGCCCGCCAATGCCAAGGGGATCGCGCGGGAGATCCTGGATTATGTCACGGACGGCAACACACGCTCTCTCCTGGTCCATGCCTTCTCCGTCAGCAGCCACGTGCGTCTGCGGAGCGGAGTAGCCGTTAGGCCTATGCATCGGTGCGTTACCGCATCGTTGCTCAGATCCTGTACAGTTGTATTCTCTCCAGGGATAGCTACGAGGGTATCTACTCGTAGGACGCCAACAACTCCTTTACGCAGTTTGTCACCAAGAGGGTTACAGAGACCTACCATTGGCTGACCAACAAGTACACCATGGATAGCATCGTCAAGGTGAGCTTGAAGGGTAAACTCTCCCGTGAGCATTGGCGTGAAGATGTGTAGTTCGCCAATGTGGTTTTCAGGAAATGGTAATGTAAAAGTTAAAGGTCCGTCTCATTGGTGGAGATGTCGCAAGGACAGCATAGGTAAGTTACAGAGACTTACAGGAGACTTGAAAAAAAAGAAAACACATTCGAATTCACGATGACCCGTCTCGTCTCGCAACGACTCGGTCTCAAACAAGCCACATATTTCTAACATTTTACAAGGCATAAACTCAGCAGTAATTTACATCTTGGGGAATCATAATTCATAATGATTCATTAATGTATGAAGGAAAGCGAGAATTCCATAAGAATTTCCAAAGAAACAAAGCAGAGTTTATTAACGGTCCTACTGTTCTGCATTGTCCTTCAGGTGAATGAGATCTTTACTGGCCGCACGGTCAAGGCACCCGCCCTGAACCTCTTCTTTCGCGATGACCCGATCGCCACGGCCAAGGAAAGCGACGAGTTGGTCGAGCAGTGGCGCAAGCATGTGGAGAGCGACCTTGATGTCAAGTGTTGCAGAACTCCCCACTTTGCGAAGCACAGTGACGAGTAGGAGAAGAGCATCTACGGCGCTTTATGGGCAAGCTGACACTGCAGCGCTGCCGCACGTTCCAGTTAGAGAAACTCAGCAGTAATTTACATCTTGGGGAATCATAATTCATAATGATTCATTAATGTATCATAATGAAAGCGAGAATTCTATAGGAATTTCGTCGTCGGCGGGGACGCTACTGTAGGAAGCGCCAAAGCAGGCCGAATTAAAGTAGAACGAGACATACTTGTGGACAAGTATCAGGTGGTCTGCATTGGCAAATTCATGCACAGACATGGGCTGGAAAATGCACGGTGAACTATAGACCTTCATTCATGACACCATCTATCCATAAGCAATCTGAGACATCGCCCAAGAAAGCTCATAGGGCACCTATTATACTAACATTTCAGAGACTTTCCTAAATGGTTACGTTTATGCTAACATGTGATTAATAGTCATGTAAGAGAATGGGGTGAGAGAAAAAAGAATTGGAAAGAAAATCTCAAAGAGAATGACAAAGTGAGGCATAGAACAGAAGAAGATGGCAAAATAAACATTGCAAAAGGAATGCAAAAGTTGACCCTACCCACGCCAGGAATCGAACCGGGGGCCTCGAGATCTTAAAACGGCGCCTTACCTATTGAGCCACAAATCTTCCCATTCACTTAACACGTAATGCCCAGCAGGGGCTAGAATGATTAAGAAATCGATATTCAAGCTGAAATTTCACCATGATCCCGACATCTGATTAAAAAATGGAGACAACGTTCCGGAAAGCTCGTAGACTCAGCTACAACATACTGAAATTTCAGAGTGAAAGCTTGACATATTAGTGAGATACATCTCCTAGAAGCTCGTCATGTCATTTCATAAATACCACTTCCATTGACATAACACGGAAGTGCGATTTTGACATTCATGCGTATAATGAAATTTACACCGTGAAGACGTCATCAAAATGAAAAATGAAGGCAACTCCTACTATGGAGCGAGGTCTCAGCTACAACATACTGAAATTTGGGAGAAAATTGACCATGAATTACTGAGATACACAAAAGCGGGTAAAAAAAGTTCATGACGTCATACATGAAAAATCATTTTTTCGATTCATATGGCAATATGATGACATCAACATAAATTTAAAAGGTAAATCGAACATTAAATCACATCTTCATTTCCCACTCTTTCTGAATATTGAAAAAAAATTGGGGGTCACCGGCCATTCTGAAGAGCTATGGCCGATTGAAGGTAGTCATGTTTTTTGCAATATTTGCACACAAAAACGTATTGACGCACGCGCAGACTTTGAACTTTGACGCACCCGCACGACCTTGTTATTGCATGGAAATGGCTCAAAATGACAGGATGTGTTGTATGTAGTGTCAGTAACATGAATCCAGTAAAAAAACAGAATTTTGACGTTTTGTTCGTGTTACGCACGAAAAAACGCGCGAACGCGCGCGCACGCGCGGAAATTTTTGAAATGCTAGAAATGGCCTGAAACATATGCAAAACAATTTTGAGTTGATTTGGAGCATTTTAAAATTTTGCGCGCGCGTTTTTGCACTAACGTACGCGTACGCGCGCGTTTTTTTTCAATGAAATTAATTAGCTACTCATTAATTATATGCATGTTAAATTTCATTACACAGAGATGACCAGTTCTAGAGCTACATGAGGTAATAGTTTTTCATTAAACTGCTCGTAGATGACGTCACGATGACGTCATGACCTTGAAAATGTTGCTGTAACATGTTCACATATATATCCATACATGATGAACATTTCATGAAATATGGCCCATGCATTGTTGAGATATCCATGTCACAAAAATTTGGAATAAAAATAAATAAATAATAAATAACGAGACATACTTGTGGACAAGTATCAGGTGGTCTGCATTGGCAAATTCATGCACAGACATGGGCTGGAAAATGCACGGTGAACTATAGACCTTCATTCGTGACACCAACTATCCATAAGCAATGTGAGACAGCGCTCAAGAAAGCTCATAGGGCACCTATTATACTAAAATTTCAGAGAATTTCCTAAATGGTAACATGTTTATGCTAACGTGATTAATAGTCATGTAAGAGAATGGGGTGAGAGAAAAAAGAATTGGAAAGAAAATCTCAAAGAGAATGACAAAGTGAGGCATAGAACAGAAGAAGATGGCAAAATAAACATTGCAAAAGGAATGCAAAAGTTGACCCTACCCACGCCAGGAATCGAACCGGGGGCCTCGAGATCTTAAAACGGCGCCTTACCTATTGAGCCACAAATCTTCCCATTCACTTAACACGTAATGCCCAGCAGGGGCTAGAATGATTAAGAAATCGATATTCAAGCTGAAATTTCACCATGATCCCGACATCTGATTAAAAAATGGAGACAACGCTCCGGAAAGCTCGTAGACTCAGCTACAACATACTGAAATTTCAGAGTGAAAGCTTGACATATTAGTGAGATACATCTCCTAGAAGCTCGTCATGTCATTTCATAAATACCACTTCCATTGACATAACACGGAAGTGCGATTTTGACATTCATGCGTATAATGAAATTTACACCGTGAAGACGTCATCAAAATGAAAAATGAAGGCAACTCCTACTATGGAGCGAGGTCTCAGCTACAACATACTGAAATTTGGGAGAAAATTGACCATGAATTACTGAGATACACAAAAGCGGGTAAAAAAGTTCATGACGTCATACATGAAAAATCATTTTTTCGATTCATATGGCAATATGATGACATCAACATAAATTTAAAAGGTAAATCGAACATTAAATCACATCTACATTTCCCACTCTTTCAGAATATTGAAAAAAAATTGGGGGTCACCGGCCATTCTGAAGAGCTATGGCCGATTGAAGGTAGTCATGTTTTTTGCAATATTTGCACACAAAAACGTATTGACGCACGCGCAGACTTTGAACTTTGACGCACCCGCACGACCTTGTTATTGCATGGAAATGGCTCAAAATGACAGGATGTGTTGTATGTAGTGTCAGTAACATGAATCCAGTAAAAAAACAGAATTTTGACGTTTTGTTCGCGTTACGCACGAAAAAACGCGCGAACGCGCGCGCACGCGCGGAAATTTTTGAAATGCTAGAAATGGCCTGAAACATATGCAAAACAATTTTGAGTTGATTTGGAGCATTTTAAAATTTTGCGCGCGCGTTTTTGCACTAACGTACGCGTACGCGCGCGTTTTTTTTCAATGAAATTAATTAGCTACTCATTAATTATATGCATGTCAAATTTCATTACACAGAGATGACCAGTTCTAGAGCTACATGAGGTAATAGTTTTTCATTAAACTGCTCGTAGATGACGTCACGATGACGTCATGACCTTGAAAATGTTGCTGTAACATGTTCACATATATGTCCATACATGATGAACATTTCATGAAATATGGCCTATGCATTGTTGAGATATCCATGTCACAAAAATTTGGAATAAAAATAAATAAACGAGACATACTTGTGGACAAGTATAAGGTGGTCTGCATTGGCAAATTCATGCACTGACATGGGCTAGAAAATGCACGGTGATATGGACCTTCAATCGTGACACCATCTATTCATAAGCAATCAGAGACTCCGCTCAAGAAAGCTCATAGCGCACCTACAATGTCTACTAACGTACATTTCAGAGACATGCCTAAATGGTTACATGTACATTGTGCTAACATGTAATTAATAGCCACGTAAGATAAAGGGGCGAGAGAAAACGAATGGGAAAGCAAATCTCAAAGAGAAAGACAAAGTGAGGGATAGAACAGAAGAAGATGGCAAAAGAAACATTGTAAAAGGAATGCGAAAATTTACCCTACCCACTCCAGGAATCGAACCGGGGGCCTCGAGATCTTAAAACGGCGCCTTACCTATTGAGCCACAAATCTTCCCATTCACTTAACACGTAATGCCCAGCAGGGGCTAGAATGATTAAGAAATCGATATTCAAGCTGAAATTTCACCATGATCCCGACATCTGATTAAAAAATGGAGACAACGTTCCGGAAAGCTCGTAGACTCAGCTACAACATACTGAAATTTCAGAGTGAAAGCTTGACATATTAGTGAGATACATCTCCTAGAAGCTCGTCATGTCATTTCATAAATACCACTTCCATTGACATAACACGGAAGTGCGATTTTGACATTCATGCGTATAATGAAATTTACACCGTGAAGACGTCATCAAAATGAAAAATGAAGGCAACTTCTACTATGGAGCGAGGTCTCAGCTACAACATACTGAAATTTGGGAGAAAATTGACCATGAATTACTGAGATACACAAAAGCGGGTAAAAAAGTTCATGACGTCATACATGAAAAATCATTTTTTCGATTCATATGGCAATATGATGACATCAACATAAATTTAAAAGGTAAATCGAACATTAAATCACATCTACATTTCCCACTCTTTCAGAATATTGAAAAAAAATTGGGGGTCACTAGCCATTCTGAAGAGCTATGGCCGATTGAAGGTAGTCATGTTTTTTGCAATATTTGCACACAAAAACGTATTGACGCACGCGCAGACTTTGAACTTTGACGCATTTGCACGACCTTGTTATTGCATGGAAATGGCTCAAAATGACAGGATGTGTTGTATGTAGTATCAGTAACATGACTTCAGTAAAAAAACGGAATTTTGACGTTTTGTTCGCGTTACGCACGGAAAAACGCGCGAACGCGCGCGCACGCGCGGAAATTTTTGAAATGCTAGAAATGGCCTGAAACATATGCAAAACAATTTTGAGTTGACTTGGAGCATTTTAAAACTTTGCGCGCGCGTTTTTGCACTAACGTACGCGTACGCGCGCGTTTTTATTTATTGAAATAATAGGTATAATCATTAAATTTATGCATGTCAATTTTCATTTGCTATAAATGATTGGTTCTAGAGATACATGAGATAATAGATTTTCATTAAACTGCTCGTAGATGACGTCACGATGACGTCATGACCTTGAAAATGTTGCTGGAACATGTTTACGTATATACCCATGCATGATGAAGATTTGATGAAAAATGGCCCATGCATCGTTGAGATATCCATGCCACAAAAATTTGGAATAAAAATAAATAAATAACGAGACATACTTGTGGACAAGTATAAGGTGGTCTGCATTGACAAAATCATGCACTGGCATGGGCTAGTAAATGCACGTTCTTAAAACATCGCCTTAACCATTGAGCCACAAATCTTCGCATTCACTTTTAGCGTAATGCCCGCTAGCAGTGGCTAGAATGATTTAGAAATCGATATTCAAGCTGAAATTGTGCCATGATCCCGATATCTAATGAAAAAATGGAGACCACATGGCCGAAAGCTACTAGATTCAGCCACAACATACTAAAATTTCAGAGTGAAAGATCGTACCATAGGAAAAGATATAGCTCCTGAAAGATTGCCATGTCATTTCATGATTTCAAATAAATGACCCTCCCATTGACATTACACGTGAAAACGTGTGATTCTGACTTTAATGTCTATAATCATATTTTCACCTTGAAGACGTTAACAAATTGAAAAGTTGGGGCAAGCCTGCCACAGAGCAATGTCTTAAGCACAACATACTGAAATTTGGGAGAAAATTGACAAAGGATTACTGAGATATGCAAAAGCGGGTAAAAAAATTCATGACGTCATAATTAAAAATTCCTTTTTTCGATTCATAAGGCAATATGATGACGTCACCATGTACTTACCGGTAAAATGATACATGAAATGACATTTACATGTCATACTCTTTCCAAATATGAAAAAAAATTGGGGGTCACCGGCCATTCTGAAGAGCTATGGCCGATTGAAGGGAGTCATGTTTTTTGCAGTATTTGCACACAAAAACGTATTGACGCACGCGCACACTTTGAACTTTGACGCACCCGCACGACCTTGTTATTGCATGAAAATGGCTCAAAATGACAAAATGTATTGTATGTAGTGTCAGAAACATGAATCCAGTAAAAAAACGGAATTTTGACGTTTTGTTTGCGTTACGCACGGAAAAACGCGCGAACGCGCGCGCACGCGCGGAAATTTTTGAAATGCTAGAAATGGCCTGAAACATATGCAAAACAATTTTGAGTTGATTTAGAGCATTTTAAAATTTTGCGCGCGCGTTTTTGCACTAACGTACGCGTACGCGCGCGTTTTTGTTTATTGAAATTAATTGTATTATCATTAAATTTATGCATGTCAACTTTCATGAGCTATATATGATTGGTTCTAGAGCTACATGAGGTAATAGGTTTTCATTAAACTGCTCGTAGATGACGTCACGATGACGTCATGACCTTGAAAATGTTGCTGTGACAAGTTCACATGTACATGTATATTTGATGAATATTTCATAAAACATGGTCCATGCATTGTTGAGATATACCTCCCACAAAAAAGTGGGGTGCATTAAATAAAAATAAATATGAAAGAAAATTCTAACGAAATTAAAAGGTGATCTGCCATGGCATGGCAGACCACCTAATAAATAAAGAAAGAAAATTCGGACGAAAACAAGAGGTGATCTGCATGGCAGACCACCTAAAAATAATAATAAACGAGACATACTTGTGGACAAGTATAAGCTGGACTATAGACCTTCATTCGTAACACCATCTATCCATAAGCAATGTGAGACATCGCTCAAGAAAGCTCATAGGGCACCTATTATACTAAAATTTCAGAGAATTTCCTAAATGGTAACATGTTTATGCTAACGTGATTAATAGTCATGTAAGAGAATGGGGTGAGAGAAAAAAGAATTGGAAAGAAAATCTCAAAGAGAATGACAAAGTGAGGCATAGAACAGAAGAAGATGGCAAAATAAACATTGCAAAAGGAATGCAAAAGTTGACCCTACCCACGCCAGGAATCGAACCGGGGGCCTCGAGATCTTAAAACGGCGCCTTACCTATTGAGCCACAAATCTTCCCATTCACTTAACACGTAATGCCCAGCAGGGGCTAGAATGATTAAGAAATCGATATTCAAGCTGAAATTTCACCATGATCCCGACATCTGATTAAAAAATGGAGACAACGTTCCGGAAAGCTCGTAGACTCAGCTACAACATACTGAAATTTCAGAGTGAAAGCTTGACATATTAGTGAGATACATCTCCTAGAAGCTCGTCATGTCATTTCATAAATACCACTTCCATTGACATAACACGGAAGTGCGATTTTGACATTCATGCGTATAATGAAATTTACACCGTGAAGACGTCATCAAAATGAAAAATGAAGGCAACTCCTACCATGGAGCGAGGTCTCAGCTACAACATACTGAAATTTGGGAGAAAATTGACCATGAATTACTGAGATACACAAAAGCGGGTAAAAAAGTTCATGACGTCATACATGAAAAATCATTTTTTCGATTCATATGGCAATATGATGACATCAACATAAATTTAAAAGGTAAATCGAACATTAAATCACATCTACATTTCCCACTCTTTCAGAATATTGAAAAAAAATTGGGGGTCACCGGCCATTCTGAAGAGCTATGGCCGATTGAAGGTAGTCATGTTTTTTGCAATATTTGCACACAAAAACGTATTGACGCACGCGCAGACTTTGAACTTTGACGCACCCGCACGACCTTGTTATTGCATGGAAATGGCTCAAAATGACAGGATGTGTTGTATGTAGTGTCAGTAACATGAATCCAGTAAAAAAACAGAATTTTGACGTTTTGTTCGCGTTACGCACGAAAAAACGCGCGAACGCGCGCGCACGCGCGGAAATTTTTGAAATGCTAGAAATGGCCTGAAACATATGCAAAACAATTTTGAGTTGATTTAGAGCATTTTAAAATTTTGCGCGCGCGTTTTTGCACTAACGTACGCGTACGCGCGCGTTTTTTTTCAATGAAATTAATTAGCTACTCATTAATTATATGCATGTTAAATTTCATTACACAGAGATGACCAGTTCTAGAGCTACATGAGGTAATAGTTTTTCATTAAACTGCTCGTAGATGACGTCACGATGACGTCATGACCTTGAAAATGTTGCTGTAACATGTTCACATATATGTCCATACATGATGAACATTTCATGAAATATGGCTTATGCATTGTTGAGATATCCATGTCACAAAAATTTGGAATAAAAATAAATAAATAAATAATAAAGAAAGAAAATTCTAACGAAATTAAGAGGTGATCTGTCGTTGGCGACAGACCACCTAATAAATAAACGAGACATACTTGTGGACAAGTATAAGGTGGTCTGCATTGGCAAATTCATGCACAGACATGGGCTGGAAAATGCACGGTAAACTACAGACCTTCATTCGTGACACCATCTATCCATAAGCAATGTGAGACATCGCTCAAGAAAGCTCACAGGGCACCTATTATACTAACATTTCAGAGACTTTCCTAAATGGTTACATGTTTATGCTAACGTGATTAATAGTCATGTAAGAGAATGGGGCGAGAGAAAAAGATTTGGAAAGAAAATATCAAAGAGAATGACAAAGTGAGGGATAGAACAGAAGAAGATGGCAAAATAAACATTGCAAAAGGAATGCAGAAATTGACCATACCTGCACTCCAGGAATCGAACCGGGTGCCTCTATATCTTAAAACGGCACCTTACCCATTGAGCCACACATCTTCCCTTTCACTTAACATGTAATGCCCAGCAGGGTCTAGAATGATTTAGCAATCGATATTCAAGCTGAAATTTTGCCATGGTCCCGCAATCTTATTAAAAAATGGAGATAACGCCCCAAAAGCCAGTAGACTCAGCTACAACATACTTAAATTTCGTGCACAGACATGGGACGGTAATGCACAGTGACACCATGGACCTTCCATGATGACTATTCATTAGAAATCAGAGGCTGCACACACGACGTGCCTACATAGTCACTTGTGTATGTGCTAACAACAATTAATAGTCACTTAACATAAAGGGGCGAGAGGGAAAATGGGAAAGAAAATCTCAAAGAGAATGACAAAGTAAGAGATTGAACAGAATAAGGTCGCAAAAATCTTATTGCAAAAGGAATGAATTGTGACACCATCTATTCATAAGAAATTAGATGCACAGCTAGGCATGGGCTGCGATGGTAAATCAGAGAGGTGTAAGGAATGGAGTCAGCACGAAGTGTAATTTATTCCTACAGCAGTCGTGTGCACTGATGTCACAATGGAATAGTTTACGCGTTTGGCTCTTTGATCGAGGGAGATCCGCCGCCAAACAAGCATGACAAAATGTAGGATGCATTTTGAGGAATATATATTCTGTATGCGCAGAAGATTTCAGAACCACTACATGAACTAAAGTGCATGTGCAGTAGTATTACATCTTATAAAGATACGATTCTGTGAATTTCAGATTATATTGTTGCTTCGTTTTTGTGATAAAATGAGAATACTGTAGAAAATATGCCAGAGAAATGCCTCCATATCACACATTTCCAAATCATATTTCCTTAAAAATATCTTGTAAATCGTTTATTGAGTGTTTCATCTTTCATGGAAACAACCTCAATTTCGTGTGCGGAGGTGTCCGAAAAAGTTACGGACCAAATTCTTTCTATAATTTTTTCAAAGTTTCCCTTCGCTTACCCCAAAACTAATTCACAGTGTGTGTAAAAAGATCAGCAACGAGCTCCCAGCGAAGGCTGAACGGTTGGCATACTTCTCAAAACAGATTTTCTTTTGTTATTCAGAGGAAGGCTTTACCTAATTAGAAATACAGCTAGTTGTTTAAAACACCTGAATGTCTTGGATTTTTATGAGGCGGCGAACCTCATAGATCAAAGGAAGTCAATCCGAGCGCAGTCCATCCATGATAGGTCCATGGGTAAATGCACGGTGACGGACAGTGGCACCATGTGATTCCTAACAAATAAGTAACAACGGGCGCGCGAGAAAGCTCATAGCGCTCTTACAGACTTGCCTTAATTATCAGACACCATGTAATTAATAGTCATGTAAGGTAAAGGGTTGAGGGGGGGGGGGGGGAGGGAAAGAAAATTTCAAGGAGAAAGTGAGGGATAGAATAGAAGAAGGTGGCAAAATAAACATTGCAAAAGGAGTAAAATGACACCATCGACCCTATGGTGACCCCATCTATTCATAAACATAAGGCAATACTCAAAATCTCAAATCAAACCTATATAGTATTTTTACATCAGAGAGTAACTGTCTGAAACTCTTAATGCATGGTCATGAGTACGTGCTAATAAAATGTTAATAGCCAATTAAGATAAAAGTGCGAGAGAAAAATATTGGTAAATTAAGAAATATGAACGTTAGCTGTGTTTTGATTTAATTATTGGATATACTCATAAGTGACATTATTTGACGGACTGATACAAAACAAGAATAATATTTGATAAAAATCTGCTTGTCAAAGTGCATTATTTATGACGTGTATCTTTCAGCATCGTTTGAATTCTATTTTTTTCCACAAATACTTGAAAATTTGTTTTTACCTCCTATGCAGGGTTGGCTTTTGATTTTTGTCATCGACTTGTTATCCATGCTATCCAGAGATCAATCAGTTCAATCATAGCCCGATAGCTAGGGTTCAATACATTTAACTCGCATTCAATTGCTATTTACATCGTATTGAATAAATAGTAAAAGCAGGAAGGTGTTAGAACTGGAGTCGGAACGAAGAGTAATTTATTCATATACCAGTCGCGATCATTGATACCACAATAGAATATTTTACGCGTTTGGTTCTTTGATCCAGTGATGACCGCCGCCAAATATGCAAGACAAATATTGGATACATTTAGAGGAATATACAATCTGCATGCGCAGAAGATTTCAGAACCACTTCATGTACTGAAGTACATGTGCAGTAGTAGTACATCTTATAATGATACGAATCTGTGAATTTCAGATTATATTGTTGCGTCGTTTTTGTGATAAATCAAGAATACTGTAGAAAACATGTCAGAAAAATGCCTCAATATCGCACATTGGGCAATCATATTTCCTTACAAATATCTTGTAAATCGTTTATTGAGTGTTTCACCTTCCATGGAAACAACGTCGATTTCGTGTCCGGAGATGTCCGAAAACGTTACGGACCAAATTCTTTCTACAATTTTATCAAAATTTCCCTTCGCTCACCTCCAAACTAATTCCCAGTGTGTGTAATAAGATCAGCTATGAACTCCCAGCGAAGGCTGAACGGTTGACATATTTCTCAAAACAGATTTTCTTTTGTTATTCAGAGGAAGGCACTGCCTCATTAGAAATACAGCGTATTGTTTAAAACACCTGAATGTCTTGAATTTTTATGAGGCGGTGGTCATCATGGATCAAAGGAAGTCTATCCGAGCGCAGTCCATCCATGATAGGTCCATGGTAAAAGTGATCAGCACGGGCGGAAATCGCTCCCCGAAGGTGTGTGTGGGGGAGGGGGGGGGGGGCATGTTTTTCTTCAAGAAGTAGCCGCTTAGCTAGGGGCGGGGGTTGGGGATCAGGATGATGGATTTTATTGTGGGTGGTTTTTTTTTTACGATGAAAGCAGTTGGGGGGGGGGACACTATATCTCGTCGGCGAAAGGAACAAAAATAGTTTTTTGGGGGGACACGTCCCCCGTCTTCCCCGGGATTTCCGCCCGTGGTGATCAGGAACATGTGGAAGTGAAATATATTTTTTAAGATGAGGCGTAGATCCTCTGAAACGCTTTATGGACATCGTATCTGGCCGGTCGAGCTTTGTAGGGTCGAATTCTCGGATGGTTGAGTTGTGCATGTTGTTGTCGCTCCGTTCTGCTGCGATGCTTGCGTGCTATACGTAAGCACAAAAACGTATGAACCATCCATTGCCGTCTGTTCATGCGCCGTCCGTGATTTGCCTTTATTAGTTGTGCTATTTCATCAAGGTGTATGATCCTGTGCTGTATCCTATCAACGTTGAGTGTAAGTAGTTACGAGGTGGTGAATGGAGTAATAGAATATGGAATTATTATTTGCGCATATTCTTTAAAAATACGACTTTGCATCCGCTTGTTTTGGCAAAGTGACAGGGTGCATGCATTCTACGCATTGCGCATAGTGCATACATGTACAAGAGTGCAAAGGCGGTTGGTAGTGTGAATTGGCACAACGAACAATTGTGTACAATGGATAGCGGAGCGTGGTCGCTAGCGGTCGTGTCCATTTTTGCTTATTACATGACGTCATCCGGCCACTGCCGAGAGCCAATTTATGAATGAAAATATAGTAAGCATGCGCAGTGCAAGCCTTCTATGTCCCCACACAGTATTCCACCAAAACAAGTGTGAAATTCTCTATCACCTCGTACCAAAATCGACCTCGAATTTCACTTTCCTATATTTTATATGAATTTTGTAAGGTATTCTCAGAGGATCTATTTTCTCACCGATACCGCACAGGTAAGCGAATTTCGATTGCTTCTTGCTTTTCCGTCAAAATCGTACGAATTAGCGTCACCCCCGCATCGTGTTTGTTGGAATTTGTAGAGTCTATTGCAACGTGTACAAAGTCAATTGGCTTCCGGGTTTTAGGACCGTCAGTCAATATGCATGAAATTGCAGAGTTTCGATAATTTTCGATTGATACTGGAGCGACCAGATCACGAACCAAGACCATTTCCTGCGTACACAATGTGACCGGATATCGTTATCGTTATCGATACTTCCACACGCAGTCCGAAGGCAACCACGTGGTCATGACGTGATCTGCGCGATTGCCCAATCAGCGGTCTCCGAATCGCTGTGCGCGGACGATCTATCCGTTGTACACAGTCTATGGACAATAGTTCGTTGTGATTGGGGGCCCATTCTCGCTGCACATAGGATTTGAGACGAAAACAAATAAGCATTTTAATGAAGTCTTACATTAAATCACACTTATTTTGATGCTTTATACTCTTAAGTTTAAAGTAACAAAAAATATTTAGTAAACACTTCCTAACATAAGTATTTTCAGGGCAAAGCTATCATGGCTATCCACAACGAACTATTGTCCATAGACCACAACGAACTATAGTCCATAGACTGTGTACAACGGATAGATCGTCCGCGCACAGCGATTCGGAGACCGCTGATTGGGCAATCGCGCAGATCACGTCATGACCACGTGGTTGCCTTCCGACTGCGTGTGGAAGTAT
>CAVLGW020000342.1:0-18097 GCA_963669155.1 Arbacia lixula
GAGCAGCCCCCTCCCCTAGATCCGCCATTGGATAATTAATGATTTCGAGCCGAAATGGAAGAACCATTTTCCCAGTGACGCGCTTTCTAGTAACACCAGGTCGTCCAGCCAGCACTGGTGGGCTAGGGGTGGGCATAAATCTCACTACAAAGTCATGAGGCATGTCATCACGGTGGTCCCATTTCGTTAAGTTTCTCCAATTGTTTATCATTTTTAGATGATTCCGTCCAGGTACCCCAAAATCAAACAATATCACGTGCATCTGTATGGATACTAACAATGATCTCAGAACAATAGTATTTTCTTACAAAAGAAGTTTAGGCACACACCCAGTAGTAAGGATAGCGTGCTCTATCCTGTAAATGAATGAAAAACTATTATTGATTTGAGATCGCTATAGTGCCTATGGTTTCTCCATGTCTCTTGTCCCTTGTTCAGAGCAGTTTAGACTTGATTACATGTACTGTCAAAAGCATTCCACAGTCATGACAATGCATTATGCTCGGCGCCGACGTTTAACGGATGTCAACTTGAAAAGAAGTATCTTTAATTGCCCATTAGTCTCTCGATGCGTTTTTTTAATCACATGATTAATTTGCAATTTTCAAGGACGTTTATGGCAACGCCATTAAAGATCGTAACCTCACCTTTCTTATAAAGGTTTGAGGTATGATGAATAAACGGACAAATAAGATATTTTTTTTTATTTTTACATAATTGTATTCAGTTTCCGCCTTTCGCCTATTGTAGTATCGCAGTTTGAGAGTCACAAACTACTGTACTTGTGAGGGCCTGCATAAAATTAGAAGTGAGTGCATCAGCCTGCCTGCCTTGATTTTAGTAGCCTAAGTTCAATTGCTTTTGAGAAAAGCAAAAACACGAAAGAAATAAATACACGGTGTACAGCTAATTTGCATGATGAAAATCCGTCAAAAATCACAAAGTGGATTAAAAACGAAATTCTTTTGAATAATTATGTCCATTTATTTCAAAACAATACATACCATTTTTACCAGTAAATAAGACACATGTTTTTACATGCACACCTCTATATGAAAAAGGAAATCCTTCATTCAAAGACATAAAAGCGCAATATTATATAACACACAACATAGTGGGAGAGCACGTCGCAAGTGACTTCACAAAATCAAAACTTTAAAAGATCACAACTTTCTTATCCTTTGACGGATTTTCGTCAAACCTTTACTAAAATGCTGCTTTCATTCTTTTGCTATACTTAAAACCAATTCAAACATTTATCGCATATTCAGTGCCTACTAAAATCAAAGCAGGCATGCAATCATTTCCCATGCAGGCCGTCGCATGTTCAGTCTATAGGCCCATGACTCTAAAATTGCGACACTTCAGAGTGAATTTTCCCTTTAATTATTTCTCACCATGCCACTCCTTACTTTGCTTGCATTAGACCATGAAAGTAATTTCCAATCCTACTGCCATTCCATTGCATTTTAACAAGTCTGATAATTCAAGTGTTGCTAGGTATGGAGTGAGTGAGGGGGTGGTTAAATAAATAAAAAAATAAATATATTTGCTACTTAAAGTAATCAATAGCGGATTTCAAGAGGATACCCCCCAAATCCCAAATATGTTAGACACAAATCCACATGGCCTAACTCTGTCCTGCTTCGATCTGCACCTGCATACCAGTCGCTGCAGTGCATTTCGAGATATGAATGAAAAGATCGGGAACATATTTCAAGCTAGAACACTGTATTACTCCAGTATATAATATGATAATGATACACGATTTTGCGCAACAATACAAACAACAACTTTAACACCCATTGTATTAAACAACAACAACAACATGGCCTAAACACACCAGTGCCATGTACACCGTATCATGTACATACCAGGGACTCTCCTCTCGCGTACATAATACTAGTAATATACCAGGGACTCTCCTCTCGCGTCCCTCCCTGCATATACCTACCACAAGAATGTACCATACCGATATATGTATCGATGAGGACAAGAAGCGGTGCCAACGACTGAACGGCGATTCCTCAGGACGAGTCGATTAATATTTTACGCAAGTAGTTGGTGGTATCCGCATTTTATATTTAATAAACATTATCAAAAAGAACACTGAGTGATATTTAAAGGTGGAATGAGTGTTGATGTCAAAGGTAGTATCAATAATTACGAATTTGTATTCATAAGTTTTTCCCCTAACCGACGTCCGTACATTTTCCTATTCGGTAGAGCTCTACCCACCCTGTAAGCAGAACGTGCCGCCGGAGCTCTGGGGGAGCAACCGCTGTTATCTCCGCTTCCTTCTTTTCCCCTGCTGCGCTCATCCTTCGAATATTTATTTAAGTTATGCCCCATTCTCAGCTTTAGTGTACAATTACAAGTGCAAACGAACGTAACAGCGAGCGTCGTAGACACTGCTTGAAGGTATTGACCATCTTTTACCATCATTCTGAAGATTAAAATCTGCAAAATGGTGAATTGAATTGGTCTGTTCATCGGCGGAATTGCATCGAGGTACATCATGCCAATTCAATACATCTACTATATTCTGGGATAGGTTATGTTCATTCCGTATAGCCGATGGAAAAAAGCAGGTATCACTATCAGACTTCAGAGAACTAAATTTGTTAATTGTACTGTGGTTATTCAAATATCAAAGATCAAATTTTAAATGAACAGTTTTAATTTAGATTTTTCTAGAACTTATATGATAATAGGATTAACAGATAGACGGGGAACTGGAAACTAGACTGCATGCTCACTAAAAGCAATTGTACAGTAGATAAAGTAAAAGAGGTAATAAAGAAATAAAAAGACAATCCTTGTGAAATGATTATGTGGTGATGCACAATACCTTTAATTTAAACTTCTCAATCTGATTTCAGAATCACATGATGTCTCGGCGAGACAAAATACAAGAGCTGGACAACAAACTGAAGGAAACGCTGGAACTATGTGCAGAGGTCTCCACAGCTGGTATCGGGAAACGGGAAGACTTGAAGGCTCTTGCCAAACCTGTCTTGGTCTGGCATGAGAAATGGAAGAGTAAGGAGAGGAGACGGACGGTGATGTACCTGTCTTGTGTGGTGGCTATCATCGGGCTTTTATACCAGAGTGAAATGTTATCAGAAATCATCTCTGCTGTAGCCAAGATTGGAATGGTGAAGATAGTGAGTATTAAAATCCTTCATGAAAACAATCCTGCCCAATGTTTGATTGAGAGTACCACACATGACCAAAGATATTTTCCTGGAAGAGCAAACTTTTCTGAAAAGTACTATTCGCCCTCCATGCCTTCTGACGTCACATTATCCATGATGTCAGATGACCGAAAAAGGACTTCACATGTCTATGCGTCCCTGTGTAAGTACAACGTGAAAAATCTATGCAGCCAGATGGTGCGCTGGGGCAGGTAATCTTATCTAACGTTAAAGGGATTTGGGGGAATTGTTACATTTTGCTTTGTCATTAGCCCAATACCACTCAGCAAATGACTGACATATATTGTAGCAAGTAACATTGGTCATAACTCGATACCTTAAATTGTTTAATTGCAACCGTCATTTCAACTTGTAGTTGGGTTGAAAAAAACAACTTCCATGCAGTGAAGCTCTCTTTACTGATAAACATTCCAGCTCAAAGGAATTGGCATAGGGAAAGGGAAGGAGCCACAGTTTTAAAGCACGGTATATTTTGTCCAGTTCAGTATGATACTTTTTAGGCTAAAGCATCGTGTTTCATGCTGAACTGGACAAAATATACCTCGTTTAAAAGTGCGGTCCTTCCCTTTCTTCCCTTTCCTTTTCCCTACGCCAATTCCTTTGAGCTGTAGTGTACAAATAAGATGGGATCTGGTCGATTGGTGGAAAAGGTACCTCCCTTCTAGAGTCTTTATCGGTGTCCTACTCAGAAAGTACTTTGTCATTTTATTTGAATGCGTGCAATCAGTAGTTGAATTGCTTACCTATTGTTCTAGATCATATTTGTGGAACTACCCTGGAGAAATATTGTTTGAGAAGGATTTTAAAAAAAGTTGTTTTTCTAACGGCACCTTTTGGCTGCAAAATGTCCAGTGGATACACTATGGCAATGCTCTCGAGCAACCAGCTACGGTCGATATTCCCTCTGTTTATCAACAGTGTAAACACATACTGTATACATGGACAGTGGCTGGGTACCCCAATATAAGCTTGTTTTAGGCTGTGAGCGCTGGTCTAAACATTTCACCAGAAAGGTGTTAAAAGCCAGTACTAGTTACTCTGGAGTCGTGTCTAGCATGCTTAAGATTGCAGGATGGTTATACATTTGCGGTGATATTAGATTCCCGCTTGCTCTGTGTAAGCGTGAAAATTACCGGATTTAAAGCACCTAGAAAGTTGTTTATTTACAGTCCATCTCTCCTAGCTCCATGGTGATATCACAGTCTTACGAAACAATCTTCTTGTGTTCTTTGCCATCCAACTGGTTTTATTTGATTTTGTCAATCCTACTCTGTTTGCAGGTTTTGCCCTATTGGGACTGGACAGGCCTGCATGCGAAGGAGTGCACCTTTCAGAACCCATACCAAGTCAGGAATGAAATTACAGAGGAACAGTGTGAGGTGAGTACAACTTATGCACAACTTGAAAGAAAGGGAAAGTATATTTATGTTCATCTCCAGGGATATGTTGCCTATATACACTACAGCTCAAAGGAATTGGCATAGGGAAAGGGAAAGGGAAGAAAGGGAAGGAGCCGCGGTTTTAAACCGCGGTATATTTTGTCCAGTTCAGCATGAAACACAATGCTTTAGCGGCTCCTTCCCTTTCTTCTCTTTCCTTTTCCGTATGCCAATTCCTTTGAGCTGGAGCGTCCATGTAGCATCCATTGGTTGACAAGGTAAATGGAGATGCAAAGTCATGGTCTATTGCTTGATATATACCGTGATATCAGGGGATTATGTCAAGGATGATAATGGGGATTTTGTTCGGTCGTGACATGCTTACGAGCTGTAAAGTGCTATCGTGTTTCGGTTTAATCTGAAGTGTGCTGTAGGTTTTCAATTATTGTATCTTAATTACCATCAAAGTTATCTAATAAAGGTATCTAAAGGTGTCAAATAATGAGGGCTCATTAGCTGTTGCCACGGTAGTGACCATTAATGGTAATGGCCCAGATAGTGTAATGGTTAATTAATTTGAAACTGCTATACGCTGAGAAAAAGGGATGTTTCTGTTGCTCGAGCATCTCATAGATTCTTTCAGCTATTCCTGGGTAGATGATCATTCCTGTTTTTAAGATTTTCATCATCTCTTATAAACAACATTGTTCAAAATAGATTTTATCCTTGTATACAAATGAAAGTACACCATGGGGGAATGTGGAATGTTGCACATGACAACACCAACATCATTCAAACTCAATCCATGCTCCAAACTAACAGGAATTCACTATTTAAAACACCCCATTTTTTACCTTGATGCCAAGCCAGTAGGACTGCTCATTCCATGATTGTATTACAAACAATACATCATTGCAAAAATGAATAGTCAAACTGTCTAATGATGCCACATTTGAACCAACTAAAAATATATTCCTCCTCAAACTTGACTTGCAGAACTTTTTTGAGGGGTTTATTTCTCCCTTAAAAAAATAAATATCGGTCAAATTGTCATTAATTTGTATATCAAGGTTCAACATTGTCGAAGATCACTTTTCCCACTCAGTTATCTGGCAAGAAAATGTTCCTGTGAGGGATTATGGCAGTACATGTACTTCAGTCTTTGTGCAGGAGAGATATCAGTAGACTGCATGCAGCCAAATTCCTCCAGTCATCTTTACATTCAATTCTGTTAAACTTATTCTGAGGGCTTCATTCTCCTTCAAACTAAAGTAAACCATTATTTGATATACAGTCAAACCTCTCTTATTGTCTATTGCAGCCAATCTGTCTATAGTGGCCACTAAAATGATTCCCCCAGAGATAGATCATGTGTTAAAAAACCTTTATATAGCAGCCACCTGTCTATAAAGGCCACAATTTCTGTTTCCCTTGGGTGGCCACTATGGACAGGTTTCACTGTATTTTAATTTGTAATTTTCTTGCATTACTTGCACAGCCTTTAATAGGACTACAACATGTGGAGAGAATGGCAGGGATCAGTCAGGACAGCATGACGGAAGACTACCTGTATCCTACCATCCCTGTGATTGTAACTGATGCTATGGGGGAATGGAACATCATCAAGGTTCAGGACTTTGGTTTCGACTTCATCAGAACGGTAAAATAAGAATATCCCATCGTATCCTGTCAGGTTTAGGGCAGAATTCCAATTATCTCGCTGTAAGCTTGTGTCCTTGACGACTAGTTTGCATAAAATGTGCAGATTTCTATGTATCTACAGAAGTGTCCCAGCAAAATTGCTTAACTTTAATGCAAACTTTTGTTTCAGAACGGGGATTAGAATGGCTTATTTCCAGCAAACAGGAGTTCCGCTTACAATTGGTGACTATTGGAAAAATTTAAGTGTATGGAATTCCCAGCTGAGAGGCACGACACTGGAGTAGTTCCCATTTATTTCATCTGGGCCCATTGCTTTGTTCAGTTTGACCCTTTGGAACTATTTTGCAACGTTTTGTACATTCATGTGCGAAGAGGTTTCATTGAGGTCTCTCATTTCGGAAACACTTTGTAGAGACATGATCGGTAAAGTCCATTGTGTCAACTTAGCATAGAATTGTTAAGTTTACTCATGGTAGCCACGGTTCATTCGATACAAAACTGGTGTTTGTTCATTGTTGTTGTCTAGTTCCTGATAATGTGTGTAAGTACTACCATGCTTTTCGGGAATTCTTTGATCCAAAGCAGCTTTGTAGTTTTCCCTTGTAGTTTGATTCGGATTGCATTTTTTTTTGTACCTGTAGTCCTGAGCTTTAAAAGCTTATTTCTTTTGAGGGAAGAGTGCTTTCATTTTTCCCTCACCCATGGCTTCTTCTTCTTGGGTATGAGACAGCTATGCAGTTAGGTTCAGATGTTGCAGCCAGCTCGCTATGTCGGGGTTGGGGTTGAGTAGATCAAGGAGTGTGTCCTCAGCTGGCCAGAGGGTGGGGCACTCGTGGAGTATGTGGTGCGCAGTCTGTTCAGTGGGACCACATGTGCAGGCTGCTGATGGCTGCAACCCCCAGCGATGCATGTTGGAGTTGAATCGACCACCTCCACCTGGCGGTGGCATCGTGTTGGGGGAAAATGTGTATTGAGTGGGTCGTGGTCTTCCGGTCAGCCAGATCTCCATCTCTCGTGGAGCCACGTTGGAGGCACAGAGGGTTGCTGTGTGGCGGGAGAAAGGGCGAGGAGAGTTCTGAACAACGGATGCTTGATGCTTAACGAGGCCTTATTCACCACTCTGTATGAGGAGTGGTATTCTCTATGAACAGCAGCGGGTGCAATGTCAGTTTACATTGTCAGGAGCTGAGATGGGGTGGGTCGCAGATAGCCAGAAATGATTCTCCAGCATTTTTGTGTGTACGCTCTGACACAATACTGGGGTGGCGTATTCTGCAGCGAATAAGACTAGGGCAGCGGTGTGAAGGGTGGAAGTATTGGCATCCACCCTGTTGAATGAGACATTCAAAAGCTCTGAATTTTTTATTTATTTCCCTTCTCACTTTGTAATTGTGGCACCAGCTATTATTCATGTACATGGCAAGACCACCTCCTTTACCTTTGTTTGTTTCAACAAATACTGGTACTTCATACCATATCAAAGTCATGAATATTAAACACCTTCCTTGTAGATGGGTTGAACTAAGTTTAATAATCCGAGAGAATCCAGAACATAGAATGTCATTCCCGAAGAGATCGCGATTGATCCCACAAAGCTTACAGAATTTGATAAGCTTTTCCTTAGCTTCAGGCCATTTTAAAAAGGTCAGTTCTATAAGAATAGCTTCGTGGTCTGAAGGAGTTCGGCTTTCATTTCAACACAAGTCACAATGTTACATGTCTTCTCTGAGATATCAAGATCGAGAAGGTGTGTAGCTTGGTGTGTAGAAGAAATCACATGTTAGATTTTAGTGAAAGGGCTTTCTGGGGTAATTTCAATTTACAAAGAAATTTTAGGCATACCCAGGAGTAAGGATAGTGTGCTCCATCCTGTAAATGAACGAAAAACAAGTCAGACAAAAATCTTGGAACCAGACGGGATTTGAACCTGTAATCTACTGCTTACCGGGCAGCGACTTAACCACGCAAGCTATTTCTAGTTCACGGGTCAAGACATGACAACATGGAAACAAATACCGAAAGAGTCTCATTTCATCTGACTCATTAATATTCATGAGTCCGCCTTAGGGACAATTCGGCTTGATTTTAGTGAAAGGGCTTTCTTGGGTAATTTCAATTTACAAAGAAATTTTAGGCATACACCCAGTTCATTTACAGGATGGAGCACGCTATCCTTACTACTGGGTGTATGCTTAAAATTTCTTTGTAAATCACATGTTGTTGTAGACTAACATTATCAGACATGTCCAGAAAACCTTGGCTTCTCTGTTGTAGAGATCGTCGACATGAATGTTAAAGTCTCAGACCTGAAATAGTTTTTCAGTCAGAAGCTGTGGTCCATTCGATGAGAGTGGGAAACTCTTGCATGAATGTATTAAACCTTACATTTTTTCTAGAAGGAGGAGGCGGTTGATGATTAGTACAAGATGGTCTTGAAGTTCTACTTGAAATCTTGAAATGAAAAGACATGACACCCTCAAATTATGATTCACATGACATTTTTCATTTTCATTCTTTGTTTTGATTCTGTTTTGTACTACAGCTATACTACAATGATTCTGTTCTCTCCAATACATCAGTTTGTGGCTTCTCTGGAGAAGAACATAGTCTTCTTAGTTTTCTGGACAAACTGGATGATCTGGACAATTTCCAAGAGTATTGGTAAGAAATGTTCCAAAATTTGACAATGTTGCAAGACTATTCACAATCCCGTGGGGAATGTCTGAAGGTCCCATGAGGCTAAAAGCCTCCATGGCCATGTTGCATATAGGTGTTCAGTTATTGTAACTAACCATTAATGGTAACTACCATGTCAACGGCCAATGACCTCTTATTATTGCACCTGTTGCCATAGCATTTGCAAAGGTAAAAGGGCCCATCATCCTGCAATCCCCCAGGGAAAAGTAAAATCCAGGGCTTAGACCTCAAATGTATAAAACAGAAAGGAATAATAGTCCAGAGCTAAGGAAAAGCAGTGCGCAGCTCACAAAGCGGAAATGCAGTAATGCATTTAAAGTGGTTTACATACTCTCATAAATAATTATTTATAAGCTATCTAGAAATCAATTCTGGGACTTACAATTTTGAATGTAAACATCATGGTTTTCCTTTTAACCAGGCTTAAGCAAATAGTACTGTGGTAAAAATGTCAGTGTAAAAAGCTTCAAAAATTAGTATGGGGTTAAGGAAAGTATGTGGTTAATGGAAGTACTGGACTAAGAAAACCTGATTTAAAAAGGGTTATATAATGACGCTTTTACTTGGTCTACAGGGGGCACTGCAAGCTACCAGCTGCCAAGGTCATCAGGAAGTTTTACCAGCGGCCATACTTCCTGCCTGGAATGGTTGAGGCTGACACCAAGAATTACCTTGCACTTGGACAGAGACAAGAGGGCGAACCATTGCAGTTTACAGTAAGGATTATTCTGTACTGGGTACTATGGGAGCATTTCTAAGATTTTTTTTTTTCTGGCAAGAAACACGGCATCAAAACCATGTTTCTAATTAGCAAAAAAATCTTATGAATGACCCGGCTGAGCTGAAAGATCCCAGTCCTCAGCTTGATTGGAATTGTAAGTTTTTGTACAAATATTTTCCAAAAGTGCATACTGTTAAGAGTTTCTTGCTTTATGAACCCTGGTCCATAGGATGTCACCAATTTGCCATGGAATTGCGGTTCCCAAAGGGTGTGGCTTAATTGTGTCCTATAAGGTATTTGAAGTATATTTGTTGCTTGTCATCTATTGTCCAAATAGCAGATTGTATGGGAGCCATGCTACCTAGTGTTTGAGTGGAAAAAAGTTCTCAGTACAAAACAGGTTATTAGTCTCTTTTGTAGCACCTAATAATGTTGTTTTGTGTAGGTGTACTACACGCAGGACATGCAGATGACCTGGTTTGCTCAGGTGCAAGGACATTTTCAATTCCAGCTGCACCCTCATCATGCTTGCTCCAAGAAGTGCAGCGCCCTCGAGGGCAGGCTGGATCCGGGAGAGATTTGTGAGTATAAGAGTGATATCAGTAACAGGCGATTAATAGGTAATTTGCATTAGGCGTTAATCACTCACTCATATATCACTGATAAATCCATATATTGTGTGGTGAATATATCACTTCAAATACCTAATGCTTGAATCTAGGAGAGATCTGTGAATATGAGAGTAATAACAGTAATAGGGGGCTGCATCATACGTGCGTTGCCTTTTTGCATTTGGCGATAATGAACACTCACTCAAATGTCACTAATAAGTCCATATATCTTGTAGTGAATAAACCAGTTCATCTACCTAATGCTTGGAGAGAAAGTTGAATTTGGGAGAGATCTGTGAGTATGAGAGTGATAGCACCAGTCATACGGCTGCATCATGTTGCCTCTTTGCACTATGCGATTTTTATCACTCAAATATCGATGATAAGTCCATATACCGTGTGGTGAATAAATCAGTTCAAATACCTTGTGCTTACCGTCTTCATGCTACACCTTACAAATCCACAGAATTTGAAAGCAATAGTGATACAAATAGAAATAAAAACAAAAAGTAATAGTAATAGTCATAGAAATGCATTTATATTACAGAAATTTGCATTGAAAGTGCACAATATTGCCTCTTTTATTTCTAGTGGTCTTCTCCAATGACATGTGGCAACTCCAGTTTTCTTCAGTGGGTGGAGGTGAATCCGTTGCTCTACTCAGTGGAGGCTCATGGAGTGACTGAAGCATGTGTGTCCTGTCACTGGACACATGGACAGAGACCTGGGCCCCGTTGCATAAAACTTACCATTGATGATAACTCGTACATTAATGGTAACTTCCACGGTAAGATTGCTTGACAGCTATTCAAATTCAAGGTTTCCATCGAGGTTGCCGTTGGTAGCACAGTTATCATCAATGGTAAGTTACATGCAACAGGGCCCCTAAGAGACCTGGCCCTGTTTCATTAAGCTGTTCGTAAGTTATGCACAACTCTAGGCAGGCCTGGTGATCTGTTCTTGACCTAAATAAGATACCCTAATTAACCCTTAGTTGACAGCTAGGTTTTCAGGCTTCATGAGCCCTGGCCCAGTAAGGATGTCCAAATTTGGAATGGAAATGCACAGCCCAATATCAAATTTGATGTTTATTCACAGCCTGTCATTTATTGTCCGCACAGCAGATTACATGGAAGTCGTGCTTCTCATTATGGAGTGGAGAAAAGCAGCCCTCATGGGCTCAGTAAAGATATGGTTAGCATAGTGGGAGTGAATTTTCTACATTCCTAATCAAATCTGACTGATTTTAAACTATTTATTCATTCAACGACAAGAATTGTAATCTATAAAGGTCAGCGCTTCTCATGATTAAGTGGAGAAAAGTCAGCCCTTATATATGTGGGCTTAGTAAAGATAGGGACAACATAGTGAAAGTGAATTTCCTACGTTCCTAATCAAATCTGACTAATTTGAAACTATTTATTCATTCAACGACAAGAATTTTAAATACAAAGATCAGCGCTTCTCATGATTAAGTGGAGAAAGGCCAGCCCTTATATATGTGCTCTCAGTAAAGATACGGTTAACATAGTGGGAGTGAATTTCCTACATTCCTAATCAAATCTGACAAATTTGAAACTATTTTTTCAGACACTTGTCAACAACAAGAAGTTTAATCTACAAAGATCAGAATTCAACTTTAGCAGATGTGAATGAAAATCTTTGAGGATCTCATTTGGCACCTAAGAACAGGTCACCAGTCGTGCGTTAAGTTGTGCATAACTTACAAAAATCTTGGTGAAACACCGACCTAAACAGACCTGATACTCTACTTCCGGTTCATGCTTCAGTCAAGATAGACACAGGGATGGTGTATTAGGAAGATTTGTTGCAGGGTATGTTAGGAAAGGTTTTTTTGTTTGTTTTCCTTTCTCCATTTTTGTCTATAATATGGGCTGTGTACGGGCTGATGATATTTTAGGATAATATGTAAATGTTCCTTTACAATACTTTCAATTAAATAATCTAATACATGTATACCAATATGAAACAAAAGTGCTTCAAATTATCACTTGCCAAAATCACGCACTATGTCTTTTCAAAAGTCAATATTATTTCAAGGGCCAAAGGTTTGGGGGGTGTTTCACCAAGCTGTTCGTAAGCTAAGAATGACATTTGGGACAACTGGTGACCCTTTCTTGCTATATGAGATACCCCAATTTGTTCCTGTTTTAACATATTGGGAGTTCATTTCTAAATCCTTATCAAATTTGGCAAATCATAAACTTTGTATTCAGACACTTTTAATTAAGATCAGATTTCAACTTAGCGGTAAACTGATGGGAATCAAAATCATTGAGAATCTGATTTAGCACAAGAAAGGGTCACCAGTCATGCGTAAAGTAAACATCTCTGATGTCTTCCTGTCTGTTGTTGGAGTGTCTTGTCCGTGCTTGCTACAGTACTATTTGTCCATTTAACAAAACAGGTGTCCGGGTATGGTGTTCAGGTGCCATTAAAATGATTTTACCTATCTTTGAATTTGTGAAACTTTTCTTTTTCTGTCTTACTTTCAGTGGGGAATTTTGATGATGGATGACTATTGGTTTAGTTGCAACTTGTACTAACCTGGTCATTCAACACTCATCAAAATTAAAAAAAAAATCATTCAAAACTTATTCATAATACATTTCAAAATGTATTGTATTGTATTTTCACTACATCACTTAACCCCAATTTGAGGCATTCCATATTTCCGTGCACACATAATATTGATCAATACTGAAGATCTAATCTGTAAATATGTCTTACAATGTCAGTTATGGTGCTATTTAGATGGGAGATACATGCATTTTTTAAATTTTGAACCCTTTTGGTAGAATGACACTTTTTCTAGTTTACTGCTAGTGTACAATTAATGTAATTCCTTGTTTTTAATGAAGGGGCTTTCTGAGGTTATTTACATTTTTTTAGGCATACACCCAGTAGTAAAACAGCATGCTCCATCCTGTGAATGAATGAAACACAAGTGAGAAAAAAAAAAATCTTGGAACCAGAAGGATTTAAACCTGCAATCTCCTCCTTACTGGGCAGCGACTTAACTGCCAGACTCTTTCTGATTAATGGGAAAGACATGATAACATAGTAATAACATCGACCACAAATAGCCTGGAGGTGAAGTCGCTGCTAGATGAGCGGTAGGTTGCAGGTTCAAATCCTTTCCTGGAGCCAACACTTTCTTTTGTTCTTGTTTTTTCTACTATGGAAAGCACTTCACAAGGAATTTCCTTCCTCGCATTTAAAACACAACTAAACAAAAATTTCTAGATTATGCCAATCATAAGTCATAATTATCGTGATTTCATAGTAGGATATTGTATTTTGACCATGTTCTCTCAGATCACGTCTTGACAAATATCTGAAATAATTGTTTTGTATATAAGCTACATTCATTATGTTATACGATCGATGCTACATATTTTATCAATGTCAATATTGTGGTACATGTATTACATTGCAGGGCGCATTAAGATAATTTCATTAAAGGTCTTATACTAAATTGATATGAAAATATTTATTGCTGTTAGTGTTTGCATCCTCATGCTTTGCATCAAAGATATGATCTTTGAATTTGTCTAAAGAGATTCACTTCTTGAAGCCAGTTTGTCTTCCTTTGTCGGTTGGTAGCCTAGGTTTTTTTTTGCTGCGGAATGCATGGATACAACTGAGTCTGTGAACATCTAAGTCTGACAATAAAGACTAAGCCTTCTTCCCTGCCTGCTCTCTGCGAGGGACAGACAGAGCATAGGGCTTAGTCTTTATTACCAGACATAGATGTTCACAGACTCAGTCGTGCCCATACACTTCACAGCCTAGAATCTAGGCTAATCATTTTGTAGCCATGTTCGAAATCTGAAAACTTGGCTGTGCATTAGCTACCGAACCATGTGTACATTAAGGCCTTGTTCCTCAGGCTCATACAATGGTGGATGTGATTATGCATGCATCACTTTTGCACTATTATTATTTTCATTAAAGCACACCTAGTTTGTAACTAATTGCCCTAGCGTGAAGCTAAGAAGTAGCTTTTTCAGTTAGGGTTCTTGAATAACACTTAACTTGGATGCTCATATATGTACTAGGCTACTTGTCATTTCAGGGTTCGTTGTTTTTACAGAATTTGTATCCCTCTATTATGTAACTTTTATATTGAACTGTGGACCACCTATGAATAATGAATAAAATAAATTATCTATTATGAAGATTATTACTTCTTATAAAACATATCGCAATCAAGTCTTTGTGATTTTCTTATACTGTAGTTTGATTATGCGTGTTGTATGTGTGCTGGAATTGATGAACCGTCTGTATGCTGTAGTATCCGTACAGTGTATAAACCATTTGGATCTTGACATGCAGTTATTTCGGACCAGCCAACAGGAACTAACAATTACTACTAGGTGTAAAAAAACCCCACCTTTTTGACACTTGAAAAATGATTAAAAAATAAGTTTCAACTCAAATCGAGCTGAAATAGACACATCAAGTCAAGGGATGTCAAGAGTTTTAGAGATAGGTTTTGTGACATTACACCGATTCCTTTTCTTGTAATAATCCTTGGAATATTTAATGAGATTTTCACGTTTGGACAAATTTAGACCTAAAAATTTGTGTGTATGAGATAATTATTTCAGAACACAACAATGACCATTGTGTATCACACCTGTTAATCCACGAGCAACTGCCATCACAGTGTCATGAAATGCTCCTGGCAGAAAAGAAGTTGAGGGTTGGCATGCATGATGCACAATGACCATTGTTGTATTCTGAAATGATTATCTGATACACACAAATTTTCAGATCCAAATTTGTCCAAAAGTCAAAATCTCATTAAATATTACAAGGATTATTTTAAGAAAAGTAATAGATAGAATATCACAAAAACGTGTATCTAACAAAATTGACATCCCTTGACTTAATGTGTCAATGTCAGCTTGATGTGAGTTGAAACTGATTTTTAATCATTTTTCAAGTGTCAAAAGTTTGATTTAACACCTGTTATGAATATTGCCACAAATCATTAGTGTAAAATAAGATTGTACGTACGTGACTTTCCAGAAAAGGGTGAGCCTATCATCGTTTCTCTTCTTTATGCAAGCCTACTTCTTCAAAAAAAAAAAACATTTATTGCCTTTTTTTCCCCGTTTTGAAAACAGAAAAGGAAACGACTCCGTGATATACTTTTTGTACTTTACGATAAGTATATTAAATCAGAGGCCTTTAAACACGTTTGGCCAACTCGATTTGAGTAGGGAGAAACATGGCGCGTGTTGCTTTGTTGGGCAACAGATAACAAAAGGATATGCGCCATTTTGGCTCTTTTGAAAAAAAAAAATGTCGAACCAAATTGACCAAAGGGCTCCGAATTGAAATATTGAACACCGCCCTCTTGTATCCAATGTGGTCCAATATGGTCGAAGATAGTGAAGTACTTGCAGAACCGTAATAGGAAGAGCACGGGGAAGAGCGAAATATCAAGAGGAAAACGAAGAGGAGGCGGCTGATGGGGGGGGGGGGGGGGGGGGGGTGCAAGGATAAAGGTGGTGTTAGTAATGAGTACGGAATAGGGCTCTCTTTCCCCCCTCTTCTTTCTCTTCCCTCTCCCCCATCTCTCTCCCCCAGCCCTCTCCTCTATCTCTACTCCCCCTCTCTCTCTATCATCTAATGGAGGGAGGAGGGGGTGGGTGGGGGGGGGGGGGGGTGAAGTTTAGCAGAGCAGAGGTATCTCCATCCTAACCCCCTTCTACCTCGCTATCTCTCTATCTCCCCTCTCTATTCCCTCTTTCTCTTCCCCTCTTTCTCACCATCTCAACTCAACAAATGTACGTAACCATCGCCCCCGCCCCTGCACCCACTTCCCCATCGCATGCTCTCACTGCCTTCTTTCTACTTCAATCAGGTACCCTCATATCCTCATCATCTCACCACCTTTCTCTACCTTTACATTTCATCTCATATTTCACCCCATCCGCCCCCCTCTCTCTCCTCACTCCAATCCAAACCCCACCTCCTATACTCTTTCTCTTCCCCTTATTGTCACACATCTATTTTCCTTGTTTCATTCACCAACTTACCCCACCCCCTTGATCTCTCGCCCTGCTTTATCCTTCGGCCGGGAGGGGGGGGGGGGGGGGGCGGTCGCCCCGTCTTCTCTATCATATCTCTCTGCATCACCCTGCATTGTTACACCTTTTATAGCCCCCCCCCCCTCACACACACACACACACACACACACACACACACATACACACACACTCACACGCACACACACACACACACACACACACACACACACACACACATACACACACTCTCTCTCACACACACACACACACACACACACACACACACACACACACACACACACCTGTCTACCGTTTCCTTTTCACACATTTAACTCTTCCCCGAGCTCTTTCCCATACTGGATTTTTCAACTATCTCTAATTGGTGGGCGTAGATCCAGAACGCTCCATTACGTACAGCGAACAAATCCACTTTTTTTTTTCTTTGAGAACATCCGTCCGAGGGACAAATCAATACTAGGGGGAGGGGATGGTGGTCTACGGTCGCAAATTTGTCGCCCGTACGTCATACTGCTCCTAGCGAAATTGAGCCCCCCCCCCCCCCCCCCCTCCATTATTTGAACTCGGCCCGTAAAAGGGGTTATTGATACTTGACCTCGGGTCGAATTCAACGCTGCGAATACCCAACGCGCATTGATTCTTCCATAGATTCAAGACTGTTGGACATTTCTAATAAATCATATCACAAGCTTCATTAAGGTCAAGACTAAATCTAACTTGCACTAAGTCCGTGTTACTGCGCAAAAAGACTAATGAGTCTTCCCCTAATCACCTTGTTTAAAATAATTATTGCTCACCTAATATTAGAGCTGGTATTATATATAAGATATGTCAAACAGGTTGAGTGCCAGTCAGGCTATATAATAAAGTCCAGTATCTTACTTGGCAAACAGGCACAGTGTCGTACGCAAATAGGTTGTCAAGTTTCAGCAGTTGATATGATACTTCGAGGGGTGTTGCCCCAAAAGGTCATTACAGTATTCAAAGTCCAATTCTAAATACCCATTCAAAATATTATGTATATACTGTTGGCGCACCCTTGGTTTTACAATACACAACTGATTCACATGCGTTCGGTAATAACTGACGCAAGGTAAATTTACCGGATGCATGGTGAGCCGAATGCCTTTTAAAGACAGGGAATCCTTTTTGCAGTTCATTTAAAAAAAAAAAAACCTCGGAAAAGGGAAGAAAATACTCTATTACATATTCTCTCCCAATAAAAATAGCAAAAAATTAGCGATCAGTAAATTTTGAGGTTCTTTTTAGTTGAAGTTATTCTTTCTTTCTTTCGTTCTTTCTCTCTTATTATTATTATTATCATTGTAATTATTGTAAAGTAGTTTTTTATGGGGGGGGGGGGGGGAGGCGTTGTCCGAAATCTGCAAACCTGAGACCTAGCTGAGACTCTATTAGATATTCTCTCCTAATAAAAATAGCAAAAAAATAGCGATCAGTAAATTTTGAGTTTAAATTATTCTTTCTTTCTTTTATTATTATTATCATTGTAATCATTGTAATGTTTTTTTAGGGGGGGGGGGGCGGGGGTGGGGGTGGGGGGGGGGGTGGGGGCGTTGTCCGAAATCTGTAGACCAGAGACCTAGCTGAGACCGCGCTGTCCATAGCGATCTGACCCACAGTGCTTGTATTCAATAGGGAGCAATGCCCGCATCGCAATACGACTACAAATGTGGACTATGCTCGCTGCATGTCAAACGTAAACAAA
>CAVLGW020000343.1:0-18029 GCA_963669155.1 Arbacia lixula
CGTAAACACGGTAAAGAAAGAGAAAGGAATATTAAAAATCACATTTTGCTGCCCACATCTCCATTCCCAGCAGCGATTCTCAGTCAATCTTTAACCTCACTTATAAACGGACGGACTTGTTGGGCAATGGTTTAAGTGAGTATGAAGATACTATGTGTTACTTTTCGTCTTACTTCTAGCAAGCGAGAATGGTCTATTGTGTCAAATGCACTGCTTAGATCCATTAAAAGTAAAAGGGTGACTTTCTGAATATACATAGCCATTAACAGTACACTTTTTATTCTTAGCAGTGCAGTTTCAGTGCTGTAGAATTGTCTATATGCAGATTGAGTACATGACAAAAGAGAGTTGTGTCTAAGATGTTCCATAATCTGTTGGATAGCTGCACCCTCGACCAATTGGCATAAGTAAAGGGAAAGGGAGGGAAAGGGAAGGACCCACAGTTTTAAACCGCAGTATATTTTGTCTAGTTTAGCATGAAACATGATGCTTTTTAGGCTAAAGCATCATGTTTCATGCTGAACTGGACAAAATATACCGCGGTTCAAAACTGTGGGTTGGCAATGAGTTCTTCAACCTCGTACTCAGAAAGAGATTCAAAATTACTTAAAATATCTACTTTGTTGAAAGTGTCAAAAGGAAGATAATTCCTAGGCTCACAAATTGCATCTAAACATGTTTCAATATTCTTATGGATTTTCAAGACTTTGTCAGAAAAGTGATTACCTAGGTCATTGACAAATTCATTTTCATCAATACATGTAGTACATGGTATCAAAGGTTGCTTATTTGACATGTTCAACATGGACTTGACAACAATGAGAGGCTTCTTTTGATTATCCTTGTTTTCCAGAATAAGATCTCTGTCGTGTTGTGTACGAGTTTTGTTCAGAAGTTGCAGTGTCACATTTTGAACTGTCTTATAT
Source organism: Arbacia lixula (assembly GCA_963669155.1). NCBI lineage: Eukaryota > Metazoa > Echinodermata > Echinoidea > Arbacioida > Arbaciidae > Arbacia > Arbacia lixula. Next base: position 927 of record CAVLGW020000343.1, read on the forward strand.
TCGCCCCAATCATTAGCTGCCCTAGTTCTTAGCCAATGCTTTTCAGATTTTCTCCTTTTCATTTTTTCTATCCTCACATCATTGGTATACCACGGTACTTGAGGGCGTGCAGCTACCTGTTTGGTTGTCACCAAACAGGTAGCTGCAGGAGCATGTTTCTCTAAAACATTACTAAGTGTGACATCATATAACAATGCTAATTCAGTTAGATCACCAGGTCTGTGCATGCAAAGCTCACTATTAGCTATATGTCCAACTTCAAACTATTTACATCAATAGCAGAGAGCTTCCAGAAAGATATCTAACTAATAGGTAATTGGGGTTTATAAGATTTAAGGGAGCACATAACTGCAATGTGACCAGATACCAATAAGCAGTGTGGCCATGGAGGCCCAACAACTATGTCATCAGACTGGCGGCATATCACTCAATCAAGTGTAAGACCATACATGTAAGTATGTTGAAAAATTCACCAATTGCTTACAACGAAGTGATTCAACAAGATCTGAAAAGGACCTGGCATCTGTATTTGTCAGTGTCCACATTAATATTGAAATCCCCTATGATTAACAAAGGAATATTTGACAGCAAATGACATTGAATATATTCATTGAATTCTGATACAAATGATTTTACCATTACTGGATGTGGTTCTGAATAGGGAGGTCGATTTATAAGTTGAAGACGAAATGATTTATACGAGATAGTACAGTATTCTGCGAACTTTTTCACCTGCGTCCACTTGATATTGATTGTCTCTCTGTATGCGAGGCCAGAGACCCTTTTTTGGTGTATGCACATAGCTCCAGGAGGGATGAGTTCTTGCAGAACTGTTGTATCATTGACCGTGAGCCAGGTTTCTGTCATGGCAATCAAATCCACATTGCTATATCGCATATAAAGTCGTGTATCAGAGCAGTCTTACTACAGACAGACCGCACATTCACTGAGCAAAGCTGGAAGTTAGAAAATAGACAACCTTGCCTCTTTTGTGTGATACTGTTCTTTCGTTTGCCACCTCACGTTCTTCTATGTGTTCTCCTTCGATGAATTCGAAGTGACTAAATGGTGCGAGGAGAGTGTGTCATCTTTACCCCTGTCCAGTCCTGAATTGGGATGAACATCTCTAGCCTTCTGCATGTAGTTCTATTTGGAATGAAGCTGTGCAGTTTGGATAGTAAGAGATTCTCCCCTTTAGAAAGTTCTTTCTGATGAAAGGACCATGATGAATTGACTGCCCAAAGGACTGTTCACTGCAGGACGACTCAACTCTTCCAGAAACCTGTTATACATAATAAACAAAAGAAAATACGAAATTGTGAATTCACTTCTAAACTATCAATTATTCAAGCTACATGTAGAGCATGCTTATTACAGGAAAACATTGACTTGTCATGAGTTCTATCAAAACTTTAAATCATGCAGCACATTATTTCAGAAACTACGAGAGCAAATGATGAATCAATCTAGTGTGTGTGTGTGGGGGGGGGGGGGGAGGGGGGGGGGGCACACCTGCATCTACAATGTATGTACATGTACATGTATGCAGAACATTGGGGAATCAATAAAATAGAAAGGTATATTTTTTCCGGTTCAGCATGACACCGGATTGCTTTTAGGCTAAAGCAATTCCATGCTGAACCTGATAAGACCGCGGTTCCTTCCCTTTCCCTTAACCCAATGCCAATTCCCTAGTTTTGTACATCTGGTAATGTGTCCATGAAAATCTAACACAACAAGTTCAAGTTTTTAAGTCTATAAAATAATGTTAACCATAGGATAATTCTTATTTCAAGTTGTCCCCAATCTTTCTTACGTTTCCTTGCTAAATTAAGAGCTAGTCATACCAGTAGAAGAAAACATGCATCGTATTAACACGCAGAATGTAACATGTAAAGACCAAATTGATTGTCATTTTACTTAGCCCATGCATACTGGATACAACTTAAAGTTACGCACCGTTTTAAGCCCGGCTCACACCTTTGTGTTTTTAGCTTGCGTTCAGCTTCGTATTGCCCGAACGCAGATAAACGCAACACAACGCGATTAAACGAGCTAATACAAGGTCAATACGCAGACCAACGTAGAGGCGTTGCGTTCTAGCTCGCTAGTTTGAATTTTTTTTCAAACTTCCGCAACTGAACGCAAGAGAAAAATCCATACGAGCAAAGACGAGTGGCAACCAGCTGATGCGAGCAAGGACAAGCAACAGCGAGCAGCTTAACGTAGGCCAACGCAGCGCTACTTTGAGCTGCGTTTCACTGCCTAAAGCTGGTTACCGGCTCAATTTACCTCGACTTACCTCGCTTTAGCTCGCATCAACGCGTATCTCGTTGGCTCGTTGCGCTATACCTCGCACGCTGTTCGCAACAACAAGAACCGTTACGGATGTAGCTCGATGCACTGCGTTCGTCTTGGATCTTAACTGCGAGTCTAGCTCGTCTTTCGCTCGTTTTACCTCGTTCCTGCTCATTTTAGCTCGTTCCTGCTCGCTTTGGCTTACCAGCACTGTAGATATCTGCCTAAACATTAAAGCCCGGCTCACACCTTTGCGTTTTTAGCTTGCGTTCAGCTGCGTATTGCCCGAACGCAGATAAACGCAACACAACGCGATTAAACGAGCTAATAAATAATAATAAAACGCAACCTAAAGCGACCGTAAGCGGTCATTTTTCGAAAAAATTACGAGCTATAACGAGCTCCATACGCAAAAGTGTGAGGGCTGCCTAATGTTTTGCTGCGTCGTGCTGCTTAAGGCTGCGTTTAGGTTGCGTTCGGCTATCACAGCAATACGCAGCTAAAAACGCAAAGGTGTGAGCAGGGCTTAATTGAGGAGCTTGTTTATTTTAACAATCGGACACAACCACGTGATCCTATCCCCAAGACATGACAATTGGCACAATCGGAGTGCATGTGGACAAAAAAAAAGAGAGAGAAAAAGAATCAGGGCGAGCAGGTACACCTTTAACATTGTGAATTCTCACATATTTATGAAGCATTTTCATTAAAAATAATTATAAAAAAAACATCAATTGAGAGAACAAGAGCTTTAATACACAGTTAGATATAAATTCAGAATTTAGGTAATTTGATTTTGAAAGGATCAAATGTTGACAATTTAATGACGATAGTTATGACATTGCGTTCAAGAAAGCTATTTCATTTTTTGTTTAAAATCTAGAAAAAAGCCCCAAGTCAGGCAGTATCATTATTACTAGGTGTTGTTCGGATAATCATTTAAAATAACCAGACGTAAAGTATCTCGTGTTTGTCTTCTCGCCTAGCAACAGGAATGTTGCCAGGCAACACGGATAACGAGATCTGACACGGGGATCAACACCGCTGCAATATACAACCACACGTGTACGCATGCTAAGAGCGAACTGTTACGCTGCGGAACGAGCAGCAGTCGAGATAAAGTGAGTGAATGAGCAGTGAGTCGAGGCGAGACGAGGTAGGGCGAGCGGCTAGCGAGAAACAAGCGAGTGGCTAACGAGATAAACACGCAACGTGGAGAGCAAACTTCGTATTGCATCGTACTGCTACGAGCAAAAGCGAGCTAGAGCGCGGTAAAACGCAACCTAAAGCGACCGTAAGCGGTCGTTTTTCAAAAAAATGTACGAGCTATAACGAGCTCCACACGCAACAGTGTGAGGGCTGCCAAATGTTTTGCTGCGTTTAGGCTGCGTTCGGGTATCGCAGCAATACGTACATGTAGCTAAAAACGCAAAGGTGTGAGCCGGGCTTTACAGTTCGCACACACATTTTTACTACACAAAAAGCAATAGGTGGGACAGTCAAACCAATAACGACATATTTACATCAATTTTATGCTTATTTTGGATCTTCAAACAATATGGCAGGGTCTAAATCAGCATCTGTTACAAGATTTGGCATGTAACCGGCAGATCACATCAGATATATTGATAAAAATACTCGATAAGTTAACTTACTTGCTCAATTGATCCCACGTAGTCCGCTAGCGGCCCGGTTCGTGAAAATGCATTTGCCATATAATATGGTTCGTGAAAACAGTGACGAATTAAAACTTTAAAATTCAAACATTGACTGATATGTTTCCTACATTTTCCTGTTTTAATTAAAATGAACATAATTTCGGGGTGGAGTTTCCCTTAGAGCACAAGTTAAAATTTTATTTGTAAATATTTGCCTATGCTTAGTGTACATGGTATAAAACGGTGTATTAGGGAGACATGTCTCCTTAAGGTAGGACACAGGAAAATGTCTCCCTAACGCTGCCCAGAGTGAAACAAAACGTTAGGGAGACAAAAATTAGCACCATATATTTGTAACTTAAGAAAGGAATTCCTATTGAAAATGAGAAATGTGCTGATTTAAGGATAACAGTTTTAGTTTTTATTTTCGCGAATCATAATAAACGTTGGTAGATTTTCTACAAAGTTATGATGTAATCTAGAAAATGTCTCCGAAAGACGCATTTTTATAGCATGTCTCCCTAACGCTGGATCCAGTGGTATATATATATATATATATATATATATATATAAAATGTAACTTGCACGTTTTCATGGCAACCGTTCATGTAGAGCTACAAAGTCTGATGGCCAGATTAGTTCACAGAGTAATCTAAAATAAAGTTACATGTATATCTTTGTTTTCCTTGTTCTTATTTTGGCATTTTATAGACATGGACCTTAAAAAAGTTGATATTTTCAATTGTAAAAAAAAAATCAACATACTTTGGATGATAGATGCAAAGTAAATGTTGATTTTGTGCATCTATATGAATTTGACCGCAGCCATGTAGAATTAATGACTTTTCTCATTTTTCATGTACATGTATCTGCTTCTCTGATATTTCTGATTCTCTTGAATACGATATCAATGTGGTAAACTACAGCAAGATTAATTATACTGTAGCTCAATCATTCAACATTTTCATAAACAAAGTATGCTAAACATTGTGGAGGAAGAATCATTTTCAGGATAGTTTATGAATGTTGATGATGGGCGCTACAAATCGCAATGTTTGAAATGTAAACAAGGATGTGACGCTATGACTGAGATTTCATCCATGGGTTTTTGTTACAGTATACTGCTGAGCCATGTCAAATTTCTGGACTTTTGTAAGAGGGCTACACTATGACGAGAGAGGACATCATGTTTCAAATGCATAATACTACAAAAATATGACCAATGGGACGAGCATGAGTTCACATTTAAGATTCTGTCCTTTCCTCTTCATCTTCACTTCCGCTGCTGGACGAATAACACGAGACCAATGAGAGAGAAGACCGTTCACACACTGAGCTCTCTCCAACCACGTGTAAGCCAGACTGGTCCTGTTCAGACGTCTCCGCTAATCCATCAATCTTCTCTTCTGTGCCTTGTGCTTGGCCCTGAGCTACCCCCCTTTCACTCCCAGAGTCATTGCACTTCAAACTTTCCCCAGATCCTTGCAAGTTACCACCACTGCACGCGTTAGGAGCTGTATTCACATGGGTGACCGTTGGAGCGTTTTCCATAATTTTTTCACTTCCTTCCTTTTCACAGCTTGGTGGACTGCCTGCATGCGCTATTGCGTTCACATTCTCAATGTCATGAGTAGCTTCTGCGTTCTCCACTATGCTTTCTTCCTTGAGTAGAGGACTTGAATCGCCATCACTTTGGCTAACCACAGGTTTGGAAGACTCCATGGTATTAGAACAGGCTGAAGAGTTCACACCATCTCCTCCATATTTCACAACCGTGTGAACATGGGCGTTGGTCGCCCAAGCTGCCTTCCTCTCTTCTACTGTCTTTCCTGCATCGGACGGCTCTCCATGTCTCTGTTTCTTGGCATCAGGGACGGCCTCCTCCTCGCTAACCCTGCGTCGTTTCTTCGTCTTAGTGATGACGAATCCCTGCGCCCCACCTATGGCTAGTCTTGTGGTGCTGCCCAGCTTTGCGACGACGCCCCGGGTCTTATTGCTACCGGCGCTCACGGACGCCATCCCAAAGATTCCCGCCGACCTTTTCCCAACCACCTTCTCCATTAGCGTCCTGTGGGCCGTCAGATGCTTGCGAGAATGATGGGAAGGATTTGACGACGATGTCGATGACGATGAGGAGGACGATGTCGAAGAAGGTGAGAGGGCAGTGGAGAGCTTACCATCATTGGGAGAAGATGCGGTCGATGGAGCAAAGATGCCTCGATTCCGGATCTCCTCGCGTTTCTGCAGTCTTCTGTCTTCGTATGCTGTGTAAAAGTAAACATAAAAAGCAATGTTTTAAACAACCAAATCTATTTTTGTCTGACAATAATCTCAAGCATGTTCACATATCATCCTACAGTTCATGTACATATCTAACATATTAACCAAATTAAATACTTTTAAAGCATCTTTTTTTATGCATACCGGTATATGGATGTGTGTTTTTCAACATAACAAGCATTGATGGGATTTAGAAGTTTGTGAGCACAAGCCTGTATAGAAATCTTTTTCTCCTAATCAGAATTATACAAAGTAACAATTCATTTTGACTTAGCTTTAAATATGCATCATGATATATGCCACAAAGAAAACAATTACCGGAACTTGAACAATTTTGTCATAAACTAGTACTTCTACTGCTATTTCTACTGTGTAAGCGAGGAACATCAGAATATGAACTTACATTCTGAAGCTGAGTACTTGAGGAGTGATGCAAGCTTCTTGTCCTCCTCAGCCTCAGGGACGAGATCAATCTCTAGGGAAGACTTGGCCAGGAGAGCCTTGTCATTAGCCTCCACAGCCAGCAAGTCTTTCTTCTTAGTCTGGGAGGTCAAGAGTCAAAGAAGTAGCAGACAAATTACTGGACACAATTTTTGTTTTCAATGATCTTTATTCTTGATTCTAACAAATAATGTATACAATCTTTTTTAATGTGTTAGCAAATTAAAAAAAAAATCATGCAATAAATTTATATTCATGCACAAATTAAGATAAATCAAGTGGAAATATTTTACATAATTGAACAGAATTTAAAATCACATAACATTTAATCATGCAAGGTGAACAAATGCATTTGTGACATGTTTTCCTTGGTGCACTCAACACACACACACCCTCACCCCACACAATGTCTCACTGTTCTGCCTTACAGCAACAGTTGGTCGAACGCGCCAATTTCAAATTGAAATTCGATACATGTGAAGAAGTATGTAGTCTAAATCGGTGCTATGGATGTGAATAACATCCTATCAACTTACAACCATCATTTCACAAGTACAGTATATCAGGAAAAATATGTTACAGACCACTTGTTCACAAGTACGATGACTGCTTCCTATTTTATTGCTTTCTTTGAACCACGCGTTACATAATTGTGCACTCACGTCCAGCACAGTTATACAACAAAAAAGTGTCATTCTGTCTTTTAAGCTATGTGTAAAATATTTCCTAATGAACACCATGGTTGGTAACCAATCTAAGCTCAAAGATCATTATTATTATTATTATTATTATTACTTATTACTTATACTGTGCTTTTCCCATAAGGCCCAAAGCACTTACAATGAACTTAATAGAATTACATAATCTGAAACTACGTACTACAAAAGAGATAGGTTATTAATGCCTTTCTGAAAATTGATCATGATGGAGACTGTCTAATTGTAAGTGGCAAATCATTCCAGTGTTTTGAAGCTGACACAGTGAAGGTTCTATCGCCGGCTAATGTACGAGTTTTTGGATCATACAGCTAACTGGTCAAAAACATGTTGTGTCCAACCAGGGCAATGTCTTATAAAGAAATGTGATTGATTGTGTTTGTTATCAATCGTAACTCTGAAGCAGTACATTAGATTGGACTCAAGATTGATTCAGATCAATCGTAACTCTGAAGCAGTACATTAGATTGGACTCAAGATTGATTCCGATCAATCGTAACTCTGAAGCAGTATATTAGATTGGACTCAAGATTGATTCAGATCAATCGCAACTCTTTATATGACAGGGCCCAGCTGCAAAGACAACCCGAACTCACCCTGAATTTCTTCCTGAGCAGCTGGTTCTGGTCGTAGTCGTCCTTCTTGGCCGCCTGGATCTCGGCGATCTGAGCCAGGGACGGTGCGGCCTTCTTCAGCTTCTTGGTGTCGTCGACCCCATGCTCCAGTTTGTACATGGCATCTCGGGACAGTTTCTTCACCGCTTCCCTGTCTGCAGGCCATACGGCAGAAACGGAAGCAAGAAAGCAAGAGCCATTGAGAGATGGGTTTAGGCCTTATTATAGTACGACTGATCATAGATTGGCTTTCATTTTGGCACCACTACCGGTATTTTTTAATTCAGATTCAGAATAATCTTTGATATGGTTGGTTCATGTGCCAACTTTCAAATTAACAAAATATCAAAAAGACATAAGTTCGAAAAATGATTGTGCCAATTTGTAAAGCAAAAGCTTGCTTCAGTCTTTTCAGCGTGTTGCCAATTTGGAAGATTTAGTGATCATCTGGCCTTTATCTTGCTTTTAAAGCTCATTAGGAAGGTAATACACTAAATGCCAAAATGGATTAAACAAGTGTGGAAAGTTATGCTCTTTCATAAAAAGTATAAATTTTATTAATTCATTCTTTTTAACAGTTGATATTAAAAGTTGTAGCCCCAAACCAGATCTTTGTAGTCTTTTAAAAATACTGTTGAACCTCTCTTTTTCTCTTAATCCGAAGTTAAATACATGGCTGCAATAAAGAAATAATGATCTTTATGATTATCAAGGATGCATTTCATTTTGGACTCACCCTCCGTGAGCACCTGCTCATTCTCAGCCATGTCCCACTTCTGGTTCTTGCGCTGTGCCCCACTCACAATGGTGTAGTCAAAGTTCTTGGGGTCCGTCTCCATCTCGATGTAGTTGTCGCACAGGTGGCACTTCATACGGAACTGGTAGATGGGCGTGGTGTAGTACTTCCCCACTTTCTTCTTCTCCGCATTGTATCTCACCCCTGTTGGGTTGGGAAGACCCCGGAGGGAAAATATGAAATGATATTCCGGCGATACTCTTTACGAACAGGAAAGCCCTTTCACAGGTTAAAAAATATCAAACACACACAGAAAATACCCAATAAAAAAGATAAGGACTTCCCTCCCAAAAGTAGAACTAGAAAATGACTTTGAAAGGAGTTATAGCCATTACTAGGTTGTTGTGGACAGGTCGTTGAGGTATACATGCTTTTCTCAAATTGAATTTTAACATTTCAGTCTTTCAGTGTTAAGCAGTAAAGGGATGTGTGCCACAATAAGTCAGAGTGCATGGTTTCACTCTATCCAGTTGTCGTGCAAAAGTGAGAACGTAACTAGCCCACTGAGTTTTAAAGGGATAGTTCACCCTGAAGATAAGTTATTTTTAATAAAATCAGAAACATGAAAGAAACATATCAGTAACAGTTTGATAAAAATAATTCAAAGGGAAAAAAAAATTATTAGATTTTGAAATTTCCAATTTGTGACATCACATGCAAGGTACTCTCCCATATGTTGTGTACAATATTTACATTGCTCTATTTCTGTTTTTGACAATGGAATGATTTTGTGCATAAAAACATATTTGTGATGATGCATCAAATGTACAGGTACAAGGATGCACATTTTTTTGAGAAAATGCACATTTTCTAAAAAAAAAAAAATGTACACAACATATGGGAGCACTTCGTACGTGACGGCACAAAATCAAAACTTTAAAAGATCATACCTTTCTTATCCTTTGACAGATTTTCATCAAACCTTCACTAAAAATGTTTCCTACATGTGTCTGCTTTTATTGAAACAAACATAATATCAGGGTGAGCTATACCTTTAACACTGTCATGCTCCAGGGGAAAAATTAATTCAACATTTTCAGGGGCTACATTTTTTAGCACATTGGCCGATTTGCTTACAATTTTACATTGTATCTAAGGGAATTTTGGGGTCTCTTTAAACATTTTCTGGGGCTCTATTAAGCATTTTGGTGGCCAAATAGCCCCCGAGCCACTGTGTATTTTTTTTCCCTGCCTTGCTCTCACCCATGCCGATGTGGTTGCCGCAGCCTCCACACCAGATGTTATACGGCATCTCAAAGCGGATGACCAAGATGCCCTGACTCAGCTTCTTGGCCCTCTCTCTCAGCGGGTGAGAGTTCCGGTACTTGTTGATGCTCTTGTGCTTTGCCGGATCAAAGTCCGGCGGGTAGTACCGGTTCACCTGCTTGCGTTCCGCCTGTGTGGAAAAATAGTGAGAGTGTGAGAAAGGTTGTTTAAATGCATGTATAATTGAATTTGTGGGATGTACAAAAAAATTCTACCAGTGCCTTTGGTGTGCACCATTTAATATCATTTGATATCTAGAAAAGTATCCTTGATGCAGCCACTCAATTTTTCAGCTGGAGTTTCATGATATTGCATACCTTGTCACTTGGCAAGATGAAAATCAAATACTATATTTTATTAGATTCCATGCTGCAACCAACCACTGGAATGTTACAATTTCCAAACCTTAATTTTAATGTCATGATTCAGTAGCGTGTTGATGAATGGCGCTTTCAACTCTTTAGTTACTCATGATGAAAATACTCCCAAGCCTAATCATAATTATTATACTTTATAGATCTAAGAGTATTAAAGAAGCAATAATTTCCATTTTACTTTTACATTCAATGTTTGTTCTAAAATAGTAAAAATCGAAATGCATGCACATGATGAAAAATTTCAGACCATTCATTTCTTTATATCATGGCATAATTTGCAACAATTAAGCATATTTATAATGTCATTGTAAGATGACTTTCATTGAGACTGAGGGCTACTTCGTGGAGGACGGAGGCTACATTAAATAACTAAATCTAGATGTAGATGAATTTGTAGTTCATCAGTCAGTCAGTCCATGGTTTGCAGCAACTGGGCGCTAGCCGCAAATCCAATTAACCCTGGGCCGGCCGACCAGGCCGCCGGGACCATGGAAGTTAGCCTCTTGATGTTGCTGCGTCCGAACTGTTAAACGTTACATATTTCCCTTTAATAAAAAAAATATTGGTACAAATCGGGAATAATTTATATTTTTACTCACCATCTTTGAGCTTCAAAGCAGTCGACCTGAATGAAAACCCGGTCAAATGTAGTCTAGTTGAGCAAAATGTAGATTACTTCGTCTTGTTTCCGTTTTAGCAGCAGCCGAGCAAGAGCAGTACACTGCTTTAGAGGTTCCTAACAACTCGTCATGAGGAAAAATTACTCTCAGCAACTCGTCCCTGCATTTTTAAAGTTGCATACAAAATACTGAAATCATAAATAAGGAGGAAGGGGCTGAGGGGGGGGGGGGGGGGGGGGTATACATGACATGTTTTAGCCCACAAATCTGAACAAGATGAAATGAAACAGAATGGAAGTAACAGCTATACATGACATGTTTTAGCCCACAAATCTGAACAAGATGAAATGAAACAGAATGGAAGTAGTTCAGCTAATAAACCAGTTCGTAGTTGCACCATGGTTGGACAATCCAGTGAATGAATACTACTAGACTGCAGACTGGGATATGTTCATTAAGCTGTGTCGATGATGGGTGTAAATACATTTTACAGTGTGCCCAGAACAACAATATACAAACAGGTGCACTTGGTGGAATGTTCTTTTTACTAACTTTCAAAGCTGAGTAACTGTTGTCACATCTGCATGATAATGAATAGTAACGTGGTCGACTCTGTAATGAATTTTCATTTTACTCTGTGAGTTGTACGATTGACCCGAGGTCATTCGTACCAGCAATAATCTGCTCATGCGCACATTGCAACTACGAACTCGCTTATTGATGTTTATGCAGAATATCTTATGTCTAAAAAGAAATAACGGCAAAGTTGCCATCTTTAATATCACACCTGCTTTGTTCGGGTTGTTCACGGTGTGTAAGCTTGATTTGAAGAAATGACATAGCATTTTCAATAAAAGCAACATTTAAACCCTGTTGTAGCCGGTAGGTCTAACAATAGAGAACCAAATGCTGCATTTCAATGTATGGGGAAATATGAATAAAGTGTATTGCAACATTATTTTGTTTTTATTAGCGAATGTCAATTATAAAAGAACAGCAACAACAATAATGCGGGTTTTCAAATGTATAATTTACTTTTAATTTGTCTAAGTCTGAAGGCTCTTCCCTTATTCTGGTTACATAGGCCTAAATGTTGGTATGATAAAAAAAAGAAAAAGCAGTGAATCCACGAGCAACTTTCTACAGGTCTAAACGTAGATAATATTAGCTTGCGGGGAAAAAAAATATTTCATTACAGCATACATTCCAAGGTCATAGTGGTTTAGTAGACAAGATCAGACATATTATTAATGTTGCCTAAAAGGCATTGACAGGCTCCACCCTGTCTGGACTATACGGAGACAGTTATGAAAAAGACGATTGTAGTAGGAACAGATATTTCACACAATAGTTAGGCAAATCATGATTATTCACTGATAACAATGGATAATGAACAACCATAACCTTCAGATCAACTCTATGCGGCGCAGAGATTCAGTAGTGGCGTGACTTTTGTCACTGAAGAATCATTCCGCACGAGAGAACTTCGTGTACCGGCACCTCGAAATAAGCCATTTCGTAATCGCAATTTGCGCATGAGCAGATTATTGCTTTTAGTAAATGACCTCAGGTCAATTCCCAAACTCTCAGAGTAAAATGGGAATTCATTAGATAGTCGACCACATTTCAATCTATTATCATGCAAATTTGGCAACAGCTTTTCAGCTATGAGAAGGAAGTGAAAGAACACTCCACCATGTGCATCTGCTTGTATTGTTGTTCCGGGCACACTGTAAAATGTCTTTACATCCATCATCCAACACAGTTTCATGAAACAATCCCAGTCAACAGTCTAGTAGTATTTATTCAGTGCATTGTCCAACCATGGTGTAATTACGAAATGGTCTATTGTACGAGCATGACAAGCACTGCTGCACTTGAACGCGTATTAAAAACAGCAGCTGCTACACAGACTTGTTATCAATTAGCAATATTTTTGTGTTCATGTCATCGTACTTTCGGCATCTTCAACATCTGAATCTACGTAGCGAAGGGCACTCATGTAAAGCAGTGTTCTCACTAATGAGGCTACCCTGGGTAAATTACATATCATATTCCATAGTACAGTGAAGCATGTAAGACAATCAATCGCAATCTCATTAACCGCCGCATGTCATCGTGTTAGCTAAGGTGATACTTATAGGAAATAAAAACAATAAAGAAATAGTTTATTTTATAATTGAATGAGTTATCAAAGCAATTTATGCAGCTAACATGCAATGAAAGTGTTCAGTTTTGTGTTTAATGAAAATCAAATTTCACTAAATTGACTCTCTCCTGACCTATACGAAATCGATAAGGGAAAGTACGTAGCTTTGTGTGTACGTCACAGCCGGGATATAACAATGTCCATTGTGTATCACACCTGTTAATCCACTAGCAACTGCCATCACATGAATGCATGATGCTTCTGGCGGAAAAGAAGCTGCGGATTGGCATGTGTGATGCGCACAATAAAGGCCGTCTCGGATGACAGTATAGGGCAAATTTATCCCAGAGAACATGGTGATTGTTTTCACCCTAATTTCGCTTTTTTCGGAAGTGATGTAGGTTTGAATGTCATCCGAGCTCATTGTATGGCTTATAAGCTTTCTGTACATGAATATCGTCATGTTCAGGGATTTTCTATGAATATCACCTTTAAAGATTGTCCGTCCCTTTTGCAAGCTTAAAATTTGAAATCGTCTATCACGATCGTAAATTGAAGAAAGTGTGATTCAAGACCATTTCTAAGAATATAGCATGTTGAAGCTTTCTGTATATGTAAAAAATTTCAGCCGTTAAATTTCAAACCGACTTTTTTCGTACCACGAAAAAAGTATTAGTCTTTGTTACAGTATCTATGTGGTTATTATGCGTGTGTGAAATACTAATTTTATGAGTAACTACCAAGCTTTGGAGATGATTCCTTCCATAGAACAATTTTTTTTCATAATGCATTTTATAATTTGATAAACAGATTAATCAATAAAGCAGATATTTCAACACAAACTGCTAAGAGCCTCAGGTAAAGACTATTAATCAGACGTTGTTTACGTGCATTATTTGAATTTTACACTACGTATCAGTTTCAAAGTGTGAATATAGAGCTTGCTAGCAGTTCTCTTTATGTTTTGCCAATGTTTCGATGGTTTTGTGGTGATCTGAAAAAGGGACTGGCTGTCTTTAAACAATCATTGATTCGACTGAAAAGCGCAAGCACAATTGTTATGTAACAGCACAGCAGTCCTATATTGACACGTATTATGTAGTCTATACATGCGAGGAGAACTCTCACGAAGATAAATATTTGCCACATAGGCCCACGTTCTTTTATGTTTGAGTTTCATTCAGGTCGGGCCTGGGGAACACTCTAAATCTGTCAATTAATTTCGAATGAAATCAAGAGGGAGAGAAACAAGAAAGAGAGAGAAGAGGGAGAGAGAGAGAGAGGGAGAGAGAGGGAGGGAGAGAGAGAGAGAGAGAGAGAGAGAGAGAGAGAGAAGGGGGGGGGGGGAGAGAGGAGGGGGGGGGGGAGTGATGGATTTTGGGGGTGCTTTTTTTTTAATCCAGTCTTTCAAAGTGCACCCAGTGAGGAGGGGGGGGGGGGGTGATTTTTTTGGAAGTGTTTTTTTCCATAATTTCTTTAATCCCGCCCAGTCTCTCAAAGTGCTCTCAGTTGGGAATGTAGTCTGGAGGCGTGAAACCTAGCCCTTAAGAACAAACCCATTTATTGAACATGTTGAAGAAGAATCTATTAATGTTTAGGGGGAAAATGGTGTTCGTGCTCCTGAAACATGTCATAACAATGAGTAAGTTACAAAGTGAGAGGGTGGGGGTGGGGGTGAAGGGGCATGGGGGCGGGGTCAGATGGAGTTAAAAATAAAAGAAAGGGAGTGAGAGAGAGAGAGAGAGAGAGAGAGAGAGAGAGAGAGAGAGGGGGGGGGGATTTAAATTAGAATCCCTGATTGTTTGTGACTAATCAACCAAATCCCTGCAGCTCCGAGTCGTTCCATTATCAAATTAACTAATACCGCTTCAAAGATCGAGCACTGCATACTTTTTTTTATTAGGGATACCATAATGCAAAATCGTCGAGCATACACTCAGAATGATGTGTACAGGAATGTGTTAGGAAGGAGAAACAACTCGAGCATAACATAGTCAAACATCTGTATGGATACTGAAGCGTGCTGATGAATGTCAAAATCATTGCACAATCACTACAATCATGACAATGCTTTGATGTCCCATGCGCGGCACCGACATGTAGCTGCTGTCAACTTGGAAAGCTTATACCGCTTCAAAGAGCACTGCATACTTTTTTTATTACAGATACCATAATGCAAAATCGTCGAGCATACACTCAGAATGATGTGTACAGGAATGTGTTAGGAAGGAGAAACAACTCGAGCATAACATATTCAAACATCTGTATGGATACTGAAGCGTGCTGATGAATGTCAAAAGAGAGTTTGCGTGCATTTGCGTGCAACTGGGATATTTTAGTAGAAAAAACGGTTTATTTTTGTTCGCTGATATCTCTTTTCCTCACAAAAGTATTGATGCAATCCAACAGAACTGGACACGCGAAATAAGACTCGTATTTCTTTTATTTCTTTTGTTCTATCTGAGGAACTGTTGCTACGCAATCCTGTTCGTTATTATTAAAACACCTGAAAAGCACATGCTGAGAAGACTTTTTTTTCGGCGGTGCCACGCATGGGTTCAAAGAAAGAAAGTTGTTTCATATCCTTCCATAACACATCCCTGATGTGTGTAAGATTAGTGTGTGTGTCGCCTCTAAATGTTTGCAGTTAACTTAGGATATAAGTTAGAAGGGTATAAACGAAACCCTGTCGCAAATCATTGTGAGTTATGAAATGTGAGAGAGAAAGAGGGGTTGAAAGAGAGAAAAGCTAAGAAAGATAAAGGGGGAGGGAGAGAGAGGGAGAGAGAGGGGGAGAGAGAAAGAGAAAGAGAGAGAAAGAGAGAGAGAGAGAGAGAGAAAGAGAGAGAAAGAGAGAGAGAGAGAGAGAGAGAGAGAGAGGGAGAGAGTGAGAGAGGGAGAGAGAGAGAGAGAGAGCGAGAGAGAGAGAGAGAGGAGGAGGAGGGGGAGAGTAGTGAGAGACAGACATGAGAGGAGACAATTGTAGGAATAGAGAGAGGGGTGGGAAGGGGAGAAATAAGGAGAGGGAAGGGGGTGTGGAATGGGGGTGGAATTGAGAGAATTGGGGGTGTAGTAGGTCGAGAGGCACAGGATGGGAGAGAGTGGAAGAAGAGATACGTAATGAGAGAGTGAGATAAGAACCAGGAGAGAGAGAGAGAGAGAGAGAGAGAGAGAGAGAGAGAGAGAGAAGGTGGGGGGGGGGAGTGTTACACCCACAAATGTAATAATCGCCCACAAATGTAATAACGCCCACAAATGTAATAACACTTTACCCACAAATGTAATAACGCCCACAAATGTAATAACACTTTACCCACAAATGTAATAATTTCACCCACAAATGTAATAATGTACTTTACCCACAAATGTAATAATTTTGAACCACCCACAAATGTAATAATCACTTTACCCACAAATGTAACAATTTTCAGGGGATATTTTGTCGAATTTCTTCAAAACTGAAACCCTGTACTGATGCATCGGTATAGCGCGCAGTCTTTATTCCAGACCCAATTATAGGCCCGATCACCTTCTCTCTGTGGAATAACGTGAGAATGGAGCCTAGTCTTTCCTCCAGACCCGAAAATTTCAAAAATAAGAACGTAGTCTTTTTTCCAGACCCAATTATTTCATTTATGGAATCTTCAAAACCGAGGCCCGATCGTCTTATTTTTGTGGAATAACATGAGAATCGAGCCTAGTCTCTCCTCCAGACCCGATAATTTTTAAAAAAGAGCGTAGTCTTTTTCCAGACCCATTTTTTTTTCATTTTTTGAATCTTCAAAACCAAGGCCCGATCATCTTATTCCTGAGGGATTACCTGAGAATCGAGTCTAGTCTTTCCTCTAAACCCGATTATTTAAAAAAAAAAATGAGAGCCTAGGCTTT
>CAVLGW020000344.1:0-18017 GCA_963669155.1 Arbacia lixula
ATATGCTAAGTTCTCGCATATATCGAGTGGTATTCTCGCTCCACGATGACTCTTCACACTCTACGGTCTTGCACCGACATGCATAACATTTCGTTGTGGTTTATAATATGCATATGCATCGTAGATATTGTTTCACTCTAACGAGAGAGAGACAGAAAGATAACGAGACATTATCCAGATAATTATTGAGAGAGATAGATATCACAGAAGAGGAGGGGAGCATTACAGTTACAGTTTCTGTCAACATACATAGAATAAGCATGTGCACCATAAACCTACTTTCAAATCTGGAAGAGAGAGAGAGAGGGGACGGAATGGGAGAAGAGAAAGAAAGAGAAAGAGAAAGTGAAGGAAAGATAAAGAGAGAGAGAGGGAGAGAGAGAATGAGAGAGAGAGAAAAAAAGGTTTACACATGGGGTGGTGTACGGGGGTTGGGATGGGGTTTGGGGTGGAGGTGGCGTCAGGAAGGGCAACGTTTACCCACAGACATTAGTGAGATACGCATAATAACCTACATGCAATAATTATGTGCCGCGCAAACGCAGGCGCTTTCGACCGTGATAGACAATGATGTTTTTCAAGACGACACTTTCCAGACATCACGCTCTGAGTGTCTAAGAAGGCTTACAACACTGAGTGGTCCTCATGTTCCAAGAAGAGCAGAGTTTGAGTGTACTTGTCACACGAACCTCGAGGAGCCGTCTGGTGTACTCTTGATCTTAATATGAATACAAACATTTATGCTCCGACGAATATTAAAGGTAGCATAACCCTTTTGCAGATAACATCAAATCATGCATGCGTGAACAACAATGGCAATACAATAAGTCCATTTTATAAAACCATGAAATTTGATTGTGATATCGAACTGAAATACAACATAAAACACAATAGTCTACCATTTGTTTTTCGGCTAAATTTTCTTTCGAAATACTCAGCTGTTATTGTCCATCGATAAAATGGAAATTCCAAAATGGTGTTTATTTCTCATTGAACTATACATGTTATTTGTTTGTATACTGTACATGTAAACCATGTTTGTGTTATAAGTCAAAGCAGGGCCCCCTGGTAGAACAGTGTTCAACCACTGAAGGGGCTACCCTGGCTAAATAATACCAATAAAATAAAATGAAATAAAATACATGGCAAAACTGGAGTTATCCATGCCTTTTCAAATTTGGCCCAGATGGTGTACTGAGGTAAAAAAAAAGAAGTATATATTTGTTGGTCAGAGAAGCTTTACGAACCGCGTATACTAGAACCATGGCTGACCACAGTCATTAACATTTTAATACGAAATGCCTTGAGCATGTAGCGCTTCTTTCAATTCCCGAGTTTGTTGACACTTCTACCCTCAATAAACCTCTCTGTCGCCCATTTTAGTCCTTTACAGGTCCATTTTATCCACACATGTCAATGCTATACTGTATAACTATATATCACCCCTTTAAAGAGGCTGTTACTCGAGGCGTTCCGTCAAACGAACCATATAAATCTACGTTTCATTAGGTGATTTCGCGTTTTAACATATCACCCGTCTGGTTGTATTTTACAATCATCATTCCAAGCATTCTGTACACATCACTTGCTCTATTCACTGTATTATGCGAAATGGGTAGAAGGTAAACATTTATAGTGGATACGACATAGGACATACGAGAGAAGCTTATTTCATAAGAGAAAAAAATGCAATGACAAATATTAAACGACAGAGGGAGAAAAGGGAAAAAATATATTTATATTCATTTATATATAAATATAAATATAAATATGTTTATAAATAAACATACAAGGACATAAATTCGCATATATACCATAGAATCGGTAAAATGCACCGACATATGGACATTTGTATATATTTATTTCGTACGCAACATCAAAACAACAGAGAGAGGGGGAAGGAAATCCATATGTTAAGGGTACGTGTGGGTGGAGGATTAACACAAATAAAGAGGGAAAGATGGGAAATGTGGGTTAAGGTTGAATTGAAATGTGAGAAAAAAAGCGTTTCCGTCCTTGTATAATATTTACGTAACTGCGACACTGATCCCATTTCCCGAGGATTTGGGCAAGACTGATTCCCATGTCCATCTGCCATTCGGGAATAGTATACCTGACCGTCTTTTCAGATCTCTCTGACTTCAGGATATGTGCTTTAATTGTACGCACTCTTCGCCATCCAGAGATAAATCCCCACAAGCTATTCCTTGAAATGTTGTCCTCCTCACTTTCAGGGGTGGACATATTAAAGATGACGTCGCGATGAAAAAGCAAGGTTGTTTTAATCTACTGGCTCTTAGGTCATGATAATTGCAAAGAAAAAAATAAGAAAATAAAAACAGTATGAGCAAATGGATATGATTTTACAAACAAAGAGAGACGCAAATACGGCTAAATCCCTTCTCATATAAATACATACATAATCACACATTTTGATATTTCATTTCAGCTGTATTTGACATGCTTTCAAATAAAACATGTTAGATGCTACGTTAAAAAAATGTTCAAGGTAAATTATTTTTTCATTTAGTCGGAAACAAAATGTAATATACAAACACACCTGGAACTTGCATGAAAAAAAAACATGTAATAAATCCATCGTCGGAAAATATGATATATTAAAACATGTTTAAGTCAAAACTGATTTAACATATTGCCATTTACAGGGCAATAGTGATTTACTTTCTGCCATATCATTTTATGTATTAACCTTTTCTTTCCCACACAGACCTATTATTAAATTGTTTGCGTGCCATAATGGTAACAACAAAACTAAACACTTGGAAGAGTTAACAATGATACAAGACAATGCAGACAGCATTTGATGAAGGGCATAAAATTTAAAATCAATGTTGAACGCATTTGAACTAATATGCCTTTAACGAACAATATTCTCAAGGAAAAACGAATTCACTTTCTTAAAAAAATAAAACAAACGTGATGAATGATCATGCGAGGTTTGAGTTTTAATTTGACTTTAACACCCCCGGGCAAACAGCGTTGGAGGGAATTTATTGAATTTAACTTTAGCCTTGAATTTTAGGCCTTGTCTGGGTGCATGCGTCTAGATGGTGTGTCTGCAAGTCTCGTTTACAGTTGCGAGCCTACGTGCGTGCTTTCCTTGAAGATCCGGAGGAGAGGCTTAATTCTGAACGGTCATCTTGTGACTGCCCCGAGCAAGACGCGGTGTTAAGATTCGACGACGTTTTGAAATCGAGCCAATAGCAACGATTGGATTTAAACTCGGGGAGCATCAACAAGGAGCTATCATGTGATAATTGATCACTCAATGAAACCAGGTAAACAAATTACAGGTAAGGAATAGATGGGTCTTAGAGGGGTTTGTGGGCGGAAGGAAGGATAGAAGGGAAATCGAAGGCGAGCGACAGGAGGAGGAGGAGGAGGAGGAGGAGGAGGAGGAGAGAAAGATGAAGCAGAAATGAAATTTGAGAGTAAAAAACGGGAAGAAGGAAAAGGAGTTAAAAAAGAATTACAAGAAAAGATGATAAAAAGAACAACAGAATGAAAAGGAGCATGAAGATTAAAAGACGAGCGAACATAAGAGAGAGAGAGAGGGAGAGAGAGAGAGAGGGGGGGGGGCAAAAGAAGGATGATAGTTTAGAGGGTATAAGGAGAGGAAGCGATAACATAGTGAGACAGAAAGGAGGAGGGAAGGGGGGGGGGGACGAGGGCCATTGAGAAGGAAAGGCAGACAGGGGAAATCAGGATATTGGATAATCTCTACTGTGAAAAACCAAGATTTTCAAGCTTAAAATAAATGCCAAATTGTAGAGTGATATTTCGCAAAGTATTATCCAATTAGCTTTTAGTTAGATTATATGGCAGTGCAAAAATGACCGAAAATGGACACGTGAATAATTGCAATCATAAGAAAATGAGTAATAGTTCGTCTCACTTTCTTTTTTAAGTAGTCACAGGTATAAACCACATCCGACAATAACATTCTAGGCTGTAGAAGTACTAGTACCGACCTGACCCACGAACTCAGCAGCTTTGAGAGCTCAACAGCGATTTAGAAGTAAATGAGATACATGATCGAGTTACGACCACAAACCAACTGTGTTTTGTGTTACGAGCATGATTCGTTGTAACTCTTATCGTGTAGAAACTTGTGAATAAAGCATTTTGCCACGACTTGTTTTGAAAGCGTCCGATTGTTCCATGGCTCTGACTTTTGTTAAGTCGTAACGCGTCGACGAGGCAAGTATTGCTCTTTCAAGAGTTTTCATGTGAATGCATGCAATCAGAAAGAAATAGAGAAAGAGAGAGATATCATGATAAACAAAAAGAGAGCATACGAAGACAAGAGCGAAAAGTATAAAAAGATGAAGAGAAAAGGAGAAAAGCAAAGTGATGAAAAGGTATAAAAGAGAGAGAGAGAGAGAGAGAGAGAGGGAGTTAAAGAAAAGGTAAAAAGAAAGATAGAGAGAAGGAGGGAGAGATATAGAATAAGGAAGAGAGACAGAGAGAAAAAAAAGAGGGACAGAGAGAGAGACAGAGACAGAGAGACAGAGAGAGACAGAGATGGAGAGAGAGAGAGAGAGAGAGAGAGAGGGGGGTGGATACGTGGAGAGAGAGAGAGAGAGAGAGAGAGAGAGAGAGAGAGTGAGAAAGGATGTGGAAAGATAAAATGGTGTGGGCGAGGGAAAGATGATACAGGCAGAACGACAGACAGACAGACAGAAAGATATACAGACAGACAGAAGGGGTTTGGGTTGGTGTGTGTGGGGTGGGGGGATGGGGGTCGGGTGAAAGATAGGTAGAGAAGAAACAAAAACAGAGAGGAGGATGGGCGGGGATATGTAGCCACCCACTGACCGTCTCATAATCAGCCCATCAGAGTGCGATGGCTACTCCTCGTGACACGCAGCTGTGCTCTAAAGCTAATTTGTTCTGTCCGTCTGTTTCTACAGTTGTGTCGTGTGTGGCCAGCGCGAAGTAAAGATTTCGAGGTACGTGACTAGTGGTTGAAGTGCGTGTGGATTCAATAAGGATTAACCGGAAATGTTCGATTAAATCCCCATTATAAAAGTCTGCTTTTCGATTATCCTGTCGCTAATGCGATATTCAGAATCATTCCATTAGACGAGAAAAGCAATTACCATTTTGATATGTTAACGAAGACCTTTCTTAAATAACTGATAGGCCTTAGGACTAATAATGCAGTAAATGACAGTATCATATTATCGTATTGCGGTGTGGGTTTGTATACGAAGTACGATTTGTAGGGTGGAGTTTAAGCTTTTATATCGCTGCGAACTTATGACGTTGAAAAATAGTTCAAAAATAAAATTTGTAGCAATCTTTGATTTTTAGGACCTATATGTACTAATATCTCCTTGTTATTACAACCACACCTTTGTTCTAATGTTCTAACATTTTATTTATGAACCGTAATCTATTTGGTTTTAAAAGCTCACATGTGTTAAGAAATCCCCAATAGGTTTGTCAATGTCAAAAAGGTCCACAAAAAAGCCAATTCCCAGAGAGCTGACATGATTTGTTTGAGTACAGAGCGAAGCGAGCAGTGTTCATGTATTCATAGACGTTGTATTGTTGCGAAATATCTTTTGTAAATTAGATTGTCGACTGAATGTGTGTGTTACGTTATAATATACGATAATCCCAGTTGCCGACCTTTTGTCAGTTGGAATGTTTATCAAGTATTAAAAATTAGTCCAAAAAGAGAGTATATAACAGGTTTGTGTATACATTTGTATTTTGTACTTTGTATTTAATCCCAGTTGGCAGTTGCCGACCTTTTGTCAGTTCGAACGTTTATGAAGTATTACAAACTAGCCCAAAAGACAGTAGGATGAGGTTTGTATATACATTTACTTTGTATTTGATACATCAGGGTATTTGAATCAAACGAAGATCATAATGAGAATATTTTTGAAACAGAAAATTACATAATCGTCACCACATGATGATTTGTAAGAAAGGAATGGAATAGAAAAAAAAGCTATGAATTGGTGAAAAGATGATCAAGCGGACTAATATATTCGTAAATGTGTATTCGATACTATTGTGTACCCGATGTATTCCAGTATAATCCATATCTATCGTTGTGTTGTCGAGAAGGAATAATGAAAAGTTGCCAAATAGACAGGCGAGGACTCATACCCACATGCACGCAAATTCACACGTGCACAGTCTACTCACACACATACACACAACCATATTATGTATTGCACACACACAAAAGCACACTGATTAGCTATCACAAGCATAAGAAAACAAACACACAGACAAACATACACACTAATATCACGTTTTTGAATTTATTTACAAGTACTTACACACACACATACACACACACACACACACACACACACGCATTACGGGCGCACGAACGCACATTTCATATACACACCCACGTACACGCACAGAAACATCTTCATCGCCTCCTAACTAACTCCACTGTCCTTTTATGTCTCGAATAGTAAATGCCCAATGGATATTTCATCAAAACGCGCGTCTTCTTCAGCTTAGCGCCCATTACAGCTGTGATTCGAGAGCGGAGCAGGAAATAAGACAAAGTGCCCCTATAGCTGCCCGGAGATGCGACTGTCATGAACCTTATCTGATAAATCATACCAAAAGGACTTTGGCGAAACTATTTGAAGGCAGCTATGTATAATGCTCTCCTCAAGACACTAACGAAATCCCCGGACTTATCGTCGGGCAATCAATTTGATTTTAGCATCAGGGTCTCAGGCATATTTCTTGGCATGATATCATCATTTCGCTCAATGCCTGTAGAAGTAGGTTTCTGCCATCAGTTACGATCTAAATCGTACTTGAAGTCGACTATCACTAGACATACTCCATTCGTTATTTCATTCCGCCGTTCATTTATTCCTTTCTACAAACACCATTATGCTTCATTTTTTTAGATTGATGAATCGACCTATATATGTGTATGCCCTTTATAGTACCTTTTCCAAACATACTTTACTGCTTTAGGGAAGATGCATTGATATGAACTTTATTTTCATGATGTCAATATATAAAGTTCAGACCTACATTGCAATATCAATATGAAATCATGAAAACAAATTTTATGTCGTGCTTCTCTTTGTTACCGAAAAAAGGACATGGAAAAAATCTTTCTCCAAATAGTTCCTTAAACTAGGTGTGTTGTAAACAAAATGTGCCAAACAAATTACTTTTGGTGTCATGTCAATTGATTTGCCATGATTTATTTTACAAGTTATCTTTTTTCAGTTGAAACACACCGTAGGTAGTTACCATGGTTACGTTAAACTTTGTCAGTTGGTGAAAAAAATTTGATGTTGGTTAATTGTTGGGCACTTAAGTTACATATCTTTTCAGTCGAAACGCACCATAGATAGTTATTTTAAACTTTGTCAGTTGGTAAAAAAAATCCCTTGATGTTCGTTAATTGTTGGGCACTTCAATCTGATATACGTTATAAACTAAGACATATTGCTTTAAACCCCGACCTTTCCAAACGTAGCCTTGAACTATCCCTAGCATTATTACTACTCCAACTACCGATAATACGTTAACTTCTCCAACGGTTTACATCAGTCTGCTGCCAGGTCATCATTTTCACATCTACTGGTGATGACCTATCTTATAATTGAACGCTCTTTCCAAATTTTGTCTAGCAGATTTGAAATATATCTTTAACCAGTGAAGGTATTTCCTCAAATAAATGATTGTAGAACTCTGGTATATAGATACAACAACGTAGTACCAAAAATGGAAAGAACAAGACTAAGATGGGGCAAAACATGTAGTTGTATTAGAGAAAGATAAACAACATTAATATTGTGAGAGGGAGAGGGCGGGGGGGGGGGGGGGGGGTCGGAGTGGTTTGGGGAGGTGTCTAGGTACGTATAATCTGGCGCAATCATTGATTTTTGTTTTACTTCTACTGCCACTACTACAGTCACAACCACTATAAATATCGTTACCACTCTTACTTTTTACCATTTCTCTACTTGGCATTATTTGCACTAAAAAGGTGTTGGAGTAGTCATGAGATATCAGCATATCACATTTCTTGATATCATGCATCTATCATTCCTAGTAAACTCTATTCTAAAAAAACATCAATTGAACGAGTATTCATCAAAATGTGATACGCTGCAGTGATACGTGATACATTTGAGTGTTTGTTTCAAGCTACAAATGGTCAATCTTGTCAAGATGTATTGATAGAGAACATGTATTTATGACAGCCAAAGACTGATTTTCGCATATGCACGAAATTGGTAAAGTAATGATAATAATGATAATGAAATTGTATGTAAGCTAGTCAAAATAAACAGGAAATGCAAAAATGTAAATAAGCTCAAGACACACCCAGTATCAATTGAAATATGTCATCACAATGTTTACAAACATTGTTTTTAACCTCCAGAAGAGAACATTATAATGGAATATGAAATATGGTGCGTTCGTCATTTGCCTTCTAACCTAAACAAACAAACCCAGGCGTGATCGGATATATGAAACCTGTCCTCGCACGCGTCTCAAAACATTACGATACATGTGGTGATTCATATATTACGGGACATGGAGGCATTCCAAGAACTCGTCTGAGATTCATCATCACGTGACCCCCAGTAATTCCCGACCTCGCGCTCATTTGTGTCGAGGATTTACGGCGTGATTCTCGGGTTCAAATGGCGATAAATGACCTTTAGCGGCTTACACGGTTTGTTGGGCCTAGGACTGATTCTCAGGCATTTATTAAAGGATGCCGTTTGTGAAATGTACACTTAACCTTTATTATGCAGGTCATTTTGTAAGTATCTGCTTATGTAACTTATGATTTAAAGTGTCACCGTTGTTATCACATGTCTTTCCGAACAGTTTTTCCGAACACCCGTAAAGACTAATTCGTAGAATCATGCACACGTACATGCAAAAATACACATACATATGCTCACACACACACAATCAGAAGCTCAGAAAAACAAGCAGACCCCCACCCAAATTCACACAACCATACGTCTACACACACGCATGCGTAAATACACGTAAAGAGAGTGAGAGTGAGGGGGGGGGGGCAGATAGAGAGAGTGTCGATATGAGAACAAAGTAAGACAAACACCGGATCATCGGCTTAAAACATTTAATTAGAAATGTTATCTCCTCGATGTTACTAAGTATTGCCCTTCCGTTCATCTTACACGACCTTTCCATCTTTCTGTAACCAAAATCCTCATCGGTATCGCTCACATTGAAAAAAAAAACCTTGAACATATTCATAAAACTTAGGCTCGTTACCACGGTAACCACGAAGAGAGATGCCTCTTAACTCGACATGTCGGAAAGTATTATAAGGGAAACAGGGGAGATACGTCGCCGCAGACCGTGGTCGTTTATCACTGTAGTCTGGCTCAGCAGTGGGGACGGATCCCATTCATCATGGGTGCTTGTCAACAGAGTTATGTCATTCCCAACAGATGTAAAGTTCACGAGAGATTGATTCGATGGACCAAATCCACGGCAGTATAAGACGATGAGTGGAGACAGGGACGTATCATATGCAGTATATTCTTAAACACCAACGAACGAGCGAAATAGCTACGATGACAATTGCATAAATGGAGAAGTGCTTTATTAGCTGATGAAATATCCATTTCAGACAGCTTACGCTTTTTTCCATACAAAGCGGAAATGAAGTTGGGCATAAACGTCGTCTGCCCCCCCCCTCCCCCCGCCACTCCTCAATGGAATACCCTTACCAACCATTACATATGTGATACACTGTTCTTGTATTATATAAGTACTGTATCAAACATCTTGTTAACATTTTGTGTGCGAGATGAACTGCTGTTCTATGGGATATGTGTGAGAAAAGCTTATTTGGCTCACAAAGACTTAAGGTATGATCATGTCGAAAGCGGGGACTGGAGAAGGAGTAGAGTCGAAACATTCAGAATCATCTCAGTCATCAGTACTAGTCGGTATGAATGGTAACAGTACCAGTTGCGTAAATATGATATGTTTAATCACGTTTTGTTTGATGGAAATAATGTCAAATCACTGATGGTGTTCAAGCATAAAACCTCCATCTACGTATTAGAAAATGGCGATAATCGGATTGTAGTTTGGACTTAGCTTGCGCGTGGCGCCCTAGCAGAGGGGTGTTTTTCGTATAACTCACCCTAATCGAACTATCCGTGGAGTCTTCTATTTTTGTTTTGACAATGGCCACGTTTCCTTTTCGAGCAGAGCAGATGCTTCGTTAATATGATTCATAACAATGCATGGACAGGCGACAGTTGCGCTCACTATAGCCACAGGAAATTAAAAAGGCAGAAATATCAGTCCGTTCAAAATTCAATTACATTTGGCAGATCAAAGCTATTTAAAGGATTTAAAATGAACTTTTGACTTTTGCGATCTCCATGAAGAGGTAACGAGCAAGAACAAGGAAGAGAAAGATCTGTATGAATATACGTATTTATTTCTTAGTGGGTCATTTTTTCATGAATTCTGTAATTTGATCGGTCAATTTGTTTTTGAGACAAACCTGTATTTATATCATTTACTTGGTAAAAAATATCAAAAGGGTTATATAAAAAGATATATAATGGGATATGTGAATACCTGACAGAGAGGGTATAAAATAAAGAGAAAGAAAGCGAACGAACAAGTATAAAAATGGAAGAAAGAGGGAGAAAGAGAGAGAGAGAGAGACCTAGCGGGCATTCAGTTCCATACTAAACACAACAAAAATGTAAGTCCCCCTAATCAAAATAGCATAACTTTTTATTGAGGAGGTTTTGAGCATAATATTTTGGCAGGATTGTATTTTAACTTATTGACTAACTTCTGTGTGAAAATCACATTAATCCAATTAGTTATGCATGAGTGAGCACACATTAAAGGCAAAAACGTCACTTTTCAAACGTCACAAGGATAATTGTCTATGCCGTTTTAACAGTACATTTTGGCATTTCTTGTGCGATTTTTAAAGTGTTTTTACTCAACCATGACACAAAAAATAACTTTTTATGTTTAACATAACCGATCATGTTACATATTTGTCAAAATATCCAGATGTTTATTTTTTTCACCAAAATAAAGGGTTTTCAAAAGCTTCAAACTCACGAGGGATGAGTATTGGTTAAACGGTGCTAACTCAACCAGAACAATGGGCTAAGTGTCGGGATAGATGTTAGTGCATTGAGAGATGGATGATAAATATTGAAAGGACATAATATATGTACCAGAAAAGGAATTTATCAAAAATCAAACCTCAAAAAATTACCCTTGTGACTTTTGAAAAGTGACATTTTTGCCTTTAATGTGTGCTCACTCATGTATGCCTGAGTGGACTAAAGTGATTTTCACACATTAGTTAGTCAATAAGTTAAGAAACAATCCTGCAAAATTGTTTTGCCCAAAACCTCTTCGATAAAAAGCAATGCTAATTTGCTTAGGGGGGGGGGGGGGGGGGGGAGGAGAGGCGTTTTTGTTATGTTTATATTGGCATGTTGCATGGTTTTTCTGATCATACTTTTTATCTCAATTTCGTGCACCAGTATACATTCATGTATAAACCATATAAGATATGTGAATGATTGCGCAAAAACAAATCATTCGAGTTGAAGTTACGGCAAATAGTCAAACAAACAATATTATCGGGCAATACTTTGAGGATGATTAAAAAAGAATGTTGTATAAACACCTATACCCAGTTAGGATCATAAAAAGTGGGGAAGTCCCGAATGCGGGCTGAACATGAAATGTGTAGGTGTGTATCCCGGGAGTGCAGGGAAAGCCCGAACTATTGGATTTTTTTTTCTAACCCGCTGTAACTTGAACCTCTCTGTACCAAGCTATAAAAAAAAACCATTGGTTTATTACACATGTGTATGCCCATGGGACTACAGGTAGCCTGTCCCTTTTGCAGACCTAATTCTGAAAGTTCCCTGACTTTGTCATCATTTCGGAGAGTGGCTATATAACCTTTCCCTGGAATAAATAAAGCGTAATATTCGGTTTTGACGAAATAGTCTTCGATAATTGATCGAAGCTCCTTTTTTCATACCACGAAAATAGTCGTAATCTCACAAAATGAAATCGAGATTTTAATTTATTTTACGGGAGTGATAGTACCTCTGACCTTAAAATTTCACATTTGGTATCCTAAAGATACGTGCTAAATATGTGCAAACTTTCATGAAGTTTGCAGATGTTTGTAAAAGGGACGGGCCATCTTTAAACAGTATCCATAAATAGTATTAATGACGGTGTAATAATGCATTGGGAAAAGTTGTTCGGCATTCCCGAGCTTACTTGCCACTATAACTAGGGGTATACTTCCACAATGCCACAGTAGAATAATATAGTAATGTGGACACAGCAGAGATCGAGCATATTAACGGAAATATACGTGTTCATAATGATGATCATTAAAAAATTAAAAAAATAAATAAATGAAATGACACGCCTCTAGTATACCTTTATGAAATGGTGGCACTTAAAGGTTAATGACCGCTAGCTCATCATCAGATCATCTATCTCGAGCTATGAACAAGCCATGGCACTTGACACCCATGCAGAGACAGTGATATAGCCGGAGTGATGGCGTGGATAAGAGAAGGATCAAGGTCAGAATCACGCCGTCTCGTCGTGAGTAGATTGCAGGGTGTGATGAATTGGACTAGTGGACTCCAGATGACAGCTAGCTGTCATTTCACCCTGCCACGGCGTCTCTGCTATGGCCGATTAGTCTACATGCACAGACTCAGTTCATCATACTGAATATTTGAGAAAGTCTTCCCATCATGCACCGGGCAGCGACATCCAGAGCCCTGTTGCATAAAACATACCATTGATAGTAACTTTGCTATCAAGGGCGAATTCTATGGAAACCTTGACTTTGATTGGCTGTCCAGCAGTGTTACCATGGTAGTTACCATTGATGACAGAGTTCCCATTTAAGGTAAATTTTATGCAACGGGGCCCAGATTTGTTTTTTGCCGCACTTGTTTTGAGATTATGGAGTATTACGTCATACCGCACACATGTATAGGGTAAAGTCGTACCACGATGCACCGTTCAGCGATATATTTATTTGAAATCATGTCCACTTCCAGTCTCATACGTAGTGCCCACGACCGGAAGTGGACATGCCTGCAGACCAAATCCGAATGTGGTTGCACAGTGCATCCTGGGACGACCTTTTTCTTATATGTGGTATGGAAACTTGTTTCTCTGTCTCAAATCATGTGTGTTTGGTAGTCAGGGCTATTGCCGGACCTCGTAGGCGCCAATGAAAGGATCCAAATACAAACTGTGTAAACGGTCATTTATTCCCCCTATCTGCGAATCATGAATTCGCAGACAACGGCGGTCTTAATGTGAAATCAGGCGGTGACATGAATTTGTTTTTCGGTTCATAAGTTTATCACAATGTATAACGTTGATATTTTAAATATGAAGAGCTCATTTGCAAAAGGGGCTAGATCCATTTTTCATCAAATGTTATTTTTGTTTTGTCTCAATGTATAGATTTGAGTTAGCTCTCTAAAATAATACCAAAGAAAAAATGAAATTCCCATTAAAAAGTAAAAAAAAAAATGGCAAAGAAAAATTACTTTTTTTTTTCAAAAGGGGTTAGATCCATTTCAGTATGTTTGGAAAAGGGGTTAGATCCACAATGGCAATTTTCGGGAAGATTTATTTAAAAAATATGAAGACAGGTAGATTTCTTTTATACCCAATTTTATGTTCATATGGTAGGGTAGTTCATTATGACAATTTAGTTTCGCATCAGAATATTGCGATATGGGAGAATAAAAGAAGTAGATTTTCAGAATGGTCTAAAGTGGTTCTAACCCCATTACAAAACAAAATGTGGAGATAACCCATTTTGCAAACAAAATGAGGAGATCATTTGCAAAATTTTTCATTAAATTTGATTTTATTGTCTCAGTGTATAGATTTGAAGTAGCTCTATGAGACGATAGCAAAGAAATGTTGAAATTCCCATTAAAAAGTGAACAAAAATAGCAAAGGAAAAAAATAAACAATATGAAGACAGGGAGATTTATTTTATATCCAGCTTTATGTTCGCATGGTAGAATAGTATATCGTGAAAATTTAGTTTCGCATAAGAATATTGCAATATGGGAGGATAAAAAAGTTGTTTTTCTTTATCTAATTCTATTTCGCTTATTCGTCTACTGTGAAAAAGGTTTTAAGTTGTTGTCATAATTGTGGTGAAGAAACTTTTTTCGTTTAAATGTTGTTTATATTGATGTTGTATTGACTGCGAATAACCATTTCCAAGATTCCAATATCAGTTTTGTTCATCGTGCCAGAAGTTCTTACGCAGTAGTTTTACTTTCAATGTAATTTGGCAAACTATCTAAGAAAAACCAGGATATTGATGTCGTACTCTGATACGCAAGCCGCTTATGTGTTTGTTGTATACTTCTATCAATGGAGCAGACAACTTAAACACTGAACAAGAAACAGAAACTGTTTACATTTTTTCGGCAACATAGACGACGATTGTGTTTAGTCATATAACGCGTGGGTAGACGTTCTATCCAGATGTCTCTCATTTCTCCCCCCCCCCCTCTCTCTCTCTCCCTCTCTTTCTCTATCTCTCTTTTTCTTTCTCTTTCTCTCCCCCTCTCTCTCTCTCCCTCTCTTTCTCTATCTCTCTTTTTCTTTCTCTTTCTCTCCCCCTCTCTCTCTCTCTCTCTCTCTCTCTCTATTTCATGCTCTTACTTTCATGCTCTCTTTTTGCGTGCCATCTTCTTTGCCCCCCATTCCTCCTCTTTCTCTTTGCTCCTCTTTCTACTTTTTTGTTATTTATCTTCCTTGGTCTCTCTTCTCAGCCCCTCATTACCTATTCCATACCACTTTGATCTGCCTCACATTTGCGTTCTCTTGCGGTTTCTCAGATGTTCATTTCATTAATATCCGACCCACTTCTCTCGCATTCCATCTGTTTGAGCGCGTTATTGGCGTTGTACGCTTCGTTAAATTTTATCAGGCTACCCGGTGAAGCTTCTCAGCAAAACGAGGGCACGAAGAAAGAGACTTTCTCGGAGTGTTCCTTCAAAATCCGCCAACTCGAGATTTCGGTCAGATTCAACCTTCGGCAAAACAAAGGCAGTGCATGAAACGAATGGCTGAATCGACACTCTCAATGCATATTCAACTCTCCTAAAGTGGCGTGTTTATTGTGCTTAATCCAGTTTTGCGTTCTATCAAATATGATTGCATTCGTAGTGATTCGAGATTGCTCTACCACGTATGTATAAATACTGACGTATTAAATTTCAAAAACAAAATTATATATCGGTCATCAGACATCTCCTTGTGTGCCACATGCGATGTTTTTCACAAGTTGTATACACAATTCACATATAGCAGCAAATTATTTGGCACATTAAGGGTTAATAACACGCGTTTAAACACGTGTAGATGAATGCCGTATCTGCAAGTCATCATTTCGAATCACGTTCATACATGTTTTCAGCAAATTCAGCTTATAGCGTCCACGTAAAAGGGTGTTTCAGAGGTCCGACATAGACACCAATTAACTGTACATGAATGAATATGCCCATAAATGGA
Source organism: Arbacia lixula (assembly GCA_963669155.1). Classification (NCBI taxonomy): domain Eukaryota; kingdom Metazoa; phylum Echinodermata; class Echinoidea; order Arbacioida; family Arbaciidae; genus Arbacia; species Arbacia lixula. Next base: position 15,610 of record CAVLGW020000344.1, read on the forward strand.
CACACGTTACACACCGAAGGGGAGACCCTGGTTAACTTCCTGTACCTTGCATTCACGACTCTAATCTTGTGTGAAATGAACCGCTCATTTATCCTTCAATTAGTTAGAGTATGCATGTGCGTATGCATGGAAGGCATATGATTCGACTGGATTCTCGATTGATATCATGGATATTGTATTGCAATTTTCATGAAGACCCTGAACATGCTGCATGTGCGTTTAATACAACCCTAATCCCCCACACCTTGTTAACATGCGTGGCCATTATGAAGTTCAGTTTTCGTTATGATGTGCTTGCACAAAACAATTCGATATAAAGGCTGTGTACAAGCTATGGGCCCTTTACAAGAATACACAAGTGAGCAAACACATAATTAAAAAGCGCCTTGAATTAGATTGCATTATCTTTACAATGGAAATTACAAGTTTTACAGTTGCCTATGATGTACAAAACGCCCAATATATCCTATTCCCCCTCCCATCTCTCTCGCTCTCTCTTTTCATACATTTACTACCCACGCCCTTCTCTCTCTTTATCTGGCCCACTCCGCCCCCTCGCTCTTTCTCTTTCGCGCGCTCTGTCTCTTTATCTGGCTCCCCCCTTTTCCCTTTTGTCTCGCTCCCCACCCCTATCACTCTTATCCTCCTGTCGCATCCCTTCTATTCCCGCACATACTCTTCTCTACTCTCCATCTCCATCTATTACCCTTCTCCTCTCGCCCCATCTACCCCCCCCCCTCTCTCTCTCTCCATCTCCCTCTCTCACTCACTCTCACTCTCACTCTCTCTTTCTCCTCTCTACCCAAAGCCTTTCCTGTCACTCTTTCTTTGCTCTCTATAAATCTCTCTCTATCATTCTTTCCTTCCTCCAACCCCTGTCCCTAGATCTCTTTCTCTATCACCCTTTCCTCCCCTTCTCCCCAAATCTCTCTCTTCTACTCTTTCCTCTCTCTCCCTCAATCTCTCTTTATCACTCTCTCCTCTCTCTCCTCTGTGACCCCATGGCAGCGGGGGTAGTAGCTCGCTAAGACGGCGGTGCGGACACAGTCATTGTTTCCCTCTGTGTGAGATTGATTGAGATAGGAGAATGTCAACGCGATATCCTTCTACTTGGTCACGTGGGATCTTCAGTAACACTAACACTTATACCCTATGCTGAGAAGTGCGAGGTGATGGAGATGAGGCGCTGCTGGGTTGAAAGAGAAGAGAAGAGGGGATAGACAAGACGAAGAGAGAGAAAAAGAGAGATAGAGAGGAGAGAGGTGTGTGTGTGTGGGGGGGGGGGCGAGAAAAAGAGCCTGTATGTGTGGGAGTATGTGATAGACATGATAGATATAGTATTCGAGGTAGAGAACGAGAGAGCCTGTTTGTGTGAAAGGATACGTGAAGAAGAAGATCGGAATTGCAGAAAAAGCATAAAGTAAGAGAAAATAAGTAAGACAGACAGAAAGAGAGAGAGAGAGAGAGAGAGAGAGAGAGAGAGAGAGAAGGAGGGGGGGGGGGGGTGAGAGATAAAGAAAAAGAGGAGGATAAAGATTCAGGCTGTCGAGTGAGATGTTGAATACTTTCAAAATAAAGACTAATTGCCCGAGTGTTTATACAGACCTCTCTCCGAGACAACTGCTTGGGCTCGGCATGACCTTGAATCCAGACAGTTCTTCAATAAGGTCTGATCCTGTAGACTATCAATTAAGTGTGGTAGATGGAAATACACAAAACAGAACCCTGTCAAATGTTTGTCATTTGTCTTTTCCGAAGACATTATCGTAGACATTCTTAATATATTTTACATCACCTTTATAATGTTTTGGTTATTGCCTTAAATTCTTCATCCGCCATTGTTGCATTTTTGCCCAAGCACTACACGCGAAACGCATAGGTTAGCCGTTATTGTCTGGTATGCAGAGAGTTAAATAAAAAAAGGGACATTATTGCATCTCGCTTCCTGATAATCCCGCCGTCAAAACAGTGACATTTACTCTTGAGACATAATTGTCGTCTGCTTCGAGGTTTAATGTGCAAACAATTACCCTTGGCTCCGTCTGGAGAGCTAGAAACCTTTCATCAACCTCGTTATTCTCTACCGGGCCGCAAATCTGGAAGTTGACAGGTTATTAAAAACATGTGACTGATTTGCGTGCGCCGATGTGTTGATGAATGGAACGGGCGGCATATCTCGGATGGGTCGGAAGATTTATTCAAGAGATATTCAAAGTAGCCCACTTCTCTTTCATCATCTACTATTTTTCTTCTACGTCTTCGACTGCATGGTTCTCGTATGTCTTCTAAATTACAGGGGCATGTAAACGTTGATATTAATTGCAGCTGCACGATCGTGATACTTTGTTTTCTCATTTATCAGTTGAACAGTTGAATGTCTAAATTGGCCCAACTAATTGATAGCTTCG
>CAVLGW020000345.1:0-17961 GCA_963669155.1 Arbacia lixula
TGGGGATAATGGCCCTAATGGCGACCCTGATGGCGATGGCGCGACGAATGCGCAGGAATATGCAACGCGCGCCCTAGCCATAGCCGCCAGTGACCCTGATGGCGTTGATTACGCCAATGCCGATGGTAGCTATGGCTTGAATCCTAGGAAGGACGAGTCTGGAACGGACAGGGATAAGGATGATCTGCCCGATGCGTGGGAGGCGCGATACGGCCTTAATCCCTACGATGACGGCACGGATAATGTGCATAATGGCCCTGCGGGCAATCCTGATGACGATGACTTCATCAATTATGAGGAATACATAATTGGTACACATCCGAATGACACGGACCCGGCGAATCTCAATACAGCAGCTAACACAGACAGGGATCGTGACAATATCTCCGATCGATGGGAGTTCGATAATGATTTGGACCCGAACAATGCTGCGGATGCCGGTTTCGACCCGGACTTAGATGGCGCGACTAATTTGCAGGAATATGCAACGCGCGCCCTAGCCATAGCCGCCAGTGACCCTGATGGCGTTGATTACGCCAATGCCGATGGTAGCTATGGCTTGGACCCTAATGTGAACGATGCTGAAACGGACAGAGATAATGATACTCTCCCCGATGCGTGGGAGGCGCGATATGGCCTTAATCCGTTCAGCGCCGATGATGCCACTGGCGACGCTGATGGCGATGGCGCAAGCAATTTACAGGAATTTGCGACAATCGCTTTAGGGGCCGCCGTGAGTCCCGTCCAAGAAGGCTTGGACCCGACAAAGGACGAGTCTGGAACGGCGTTTGACCGGGATAGTGATGGTCTAGCCGATGCGTGGGAGGCGCGATACTACTCAGATACTGGCACGGGCCCGGACCGGGTAACTCGCTTTAATCCGTTCTTGTTCGATACGGAGGGCACAGGGATCTCAGACGGGGAGCGCGATTACGATAGCGATGACGCGACTAATGCGCAGGAATATGCAACGCGCGCCCTAGCCATAGAAGCTGGTATAGCCAATACGAACGATACTCCCGAGGATACTACCGATGATAGCTATGGCTTGGATCCGTTTCAGAACGAGTCTGGAACGGACAGAGATGAGGATGAACTCCCCGATGCGTGGGAGGCGCGATATGGCCTTAATCCGTTCAGTGATGCGGGTGTTGATGGTGCCGATGGCGACCCTGATGGCGACTTTGTGACCAATGAGCAGGAATATGCCCAGGGCACTGACCAGGGCACTGACCCTAATTCTAAAGACCTTACCACCGACACCGATAGAGATGGTCTGCCCAATTATTGGGAGGGGGAAAATGGTTTTAACCCGAACAGTGCAGAGGGCGAGGGCGAAGCCAATGCCGACTCTGATGGCGATGGCCTCACTAATCTGGAGGAATATAATGAAAATACCGATCCGAACGAAGGCGACACGGATGATGATGGTCTCCCCGATAAATGGGAGGTCGATAATGGTTTGGAGCCGGACAGTTCCGAGGGTAGGGATGGTGCCAATGGCGACCCTGATGGCGATGGCGCGACTAATGCGCAGGAATATGCGACAGTCGCTCTAGCTGAAGCCGCCGGTGATGGTTTTGATAGCTTGAATCCGATTGTGGACGAGTCTGGAACGGCGTTTGACCGGGATAGTGATGGTCTAGCCGATGCGTGGGAGGCGCGATACTACTGGATTGATGATACTGGCACGACGACTCGCTTTAATCCGTTCACTTTTGACGATCCTGCTGCCGACCCTGATGGCGATGGCGCGAGCAATTTACAGGAATTTAGAACATTCGCTCTAGCTAAAGCCGCTAACGAAGCTAACCAAGGTTCAGATGTTACATACGTTAGCTTGGACCCTAATGTGGACGAGTCTGGAACGAACAGGGATCAGGATGGTGACACTCTCCCCGATGCGTGGGAGGCGCGATACGCTCAGTATGATGATGATGGCAATATACTCAGCCTTAATCCTTACGATAACGGGGATATTGATAATGGTGGCACGGATAATGTGAATAATGGCCCTGCTGGCGACCCTGATGACGATGGCGCGACTAATGCTCAGGAATATGCAACGCGCGCCCTAGCCATAGAAGCGGAGTCCCAAAATGAGGATGGTAGCTATGGCTTGAATCCGACTGTGGACGAGCTTAATAGACCCGATGGCGGCGATCTCCCAGACAGGGATAGTGATGGTATTCCCGATGCGTGGGAGGCGCGATATGGCCTTAATCCGTTCAGCGCCGATGATGCCGGTATCGACTCTGATAGCGATGGCGCGACGAATGCGCAGGAATTTGCAACAGTCGCTCTAGCTGAAGCCGCTGGTATGCCCAATACGGACGGTAGCTTTGGCTTGGACCCGACAAAGGACGAGTCTGGAACGGCGTTTGACCGGGATAGTGATGGTCTAGCCGATGCGTGGGAGGCGCGATACTACTCAGATACTGGCACGGGCCCGGACCGGGTAACTCGCTTTAATCCGTTCTTGCGTGATACGGAGGGCACAGGGGACTCAGACGGGGAGCGCGATTACGATGATGATGGCGCGACTAATGCGCAGGAATATGCAACGCGCGCCCTAGCTATAGAAGCTGGTATGCCCAATCCCGATGGTAGCTATGGCTTGAATCCGACTGAGGACGAGTCTGGAACGGACAGGGATGGTGATGAACTCCCCGATGCGTGGGAGGCGCGATATGGCCTTAATCCGTTCAGTGATGCGGGTGTTGATGGTGCCGATGGCGACCCTGATGGCGACTTTGTGACCAATGAGCAGGAATATGCCCAGGGCACTGACCAGGGCACTGACCCTAATTCTAAAGACCTTACCACCGACACCGATAGAGATGGTCTGCCCAATTATTGGGAGGGGGAAAATGGTTTTAACCCGAACAGTGCAGAGGGCGAGGGCGAAGCCAATGCCGACTCTGATGGCGATGGCCTCACTAATCTGGAGGAATATAATGAAAATACCGATCCGAACGAAGGCGACACGGATAGTGACACTCTCCCCGATAAATGGGAGGTCGATAATGGTTTGGACCCGACTCTGGATGATGCCGGTATCGACTCTGATGGCGATGGCGCGACGAATGCGCAGGAATTTGCAACAGTCGCTCTAGCTGAAGCCGCTGGTATGCCCAATACGGACGGTAGCTTTGGCTTGGACCCGACAAAGGACGAGTCTGGAACGGCGTTTGACCGGGATAGTGATGGTCTAGCCGATGCGTGGGAGGCGCGATACTACTGGATTGATGATACTGGCACGACGACTCGCTTTAATCCGTTCACTGATGACGATCGCGATGGCGACCCTGATAACGATGGCGCGAGCAATGAGCAGGAATTTAGAACATTCGCTCTAGCTAAAGCCGCTAACGAAGCTAACCAAGGTTCAGATTATACTAGCTTGGACCCTAATGTGGACGAGTCTGGAACGAACAGGGATCAGGATGGTGACACTCTCCCCGATGCGTGGGAGGCGCGATACGCTCAGTATGATAGCTCTGACGATATACTCAACCTTAATCCTTACGATAACGGGGATATTGATAATGGTGGCACGGATAATGTGAATAATGGCCCTGATGGTGACCCTGATAGCGATGGTTTGCTCAATGATTGGGAGTTCGCCCATGGTTTCAATCCGAACAGTTCTACCGGCGATGATGGCGCCGATGGCGATCCTGATGGCGACTATGTGACTAATGCGCAGGAACTTACGCTTGGCACCGACCCTAATTTTAAAGACCTCGACACAGACACTGATGGCGACGGCCTCCCCAATTATTGGGAAGGTGAAAATGGCTTGAGCACATCTGTGAATGATGCCGATGGCGACCCGGACGGAGATGGCTTGCCCAATGATTGGGAGTTCGCCCATGGTTTCAATCCGAACAATGCTGCGGATGCCAATGGCGACCCGGACAATGATAACGCGACCAATTTGCAGGAATATATGGCAAGTTCAGACCCCAATAATGCGGACTCTAACCCTAATAACTATGATGGCGATGGCTTCACCAATGATGAGGAAACGGCGGCGGGCACCAATCCCCGTCTCTTTAACCGAACACAGATAGGGGCTGACGAGATTGACGATATGGCCTTGGTCAATTATGGCAAAGCGGGCTTCACCCTTACCGGCGATGCGAGCTATGATTATTTAGGCTATTCCGTATCGGGAGCGGGCGATGTGAATGGCGATGGCATTGATGACCTAATTGTCGGGGCGTATGGTGCCGGCTCTGGCGGTGCGGCCTATGTGATTTATGGAACGGATGATGGCTCTCATATGAATATAAATCTCGCTGGCGGTCTTGATGTCACTGATGGCTTCCGCATTCGTGGCGCGGCGGGTGATCAATTAGGCTATTCCGTATCGGATGCGGGCGATGTCAATGGCGATGGGTTTGATGATGTGATTGTCGGGGCGCGTAGTGTCGGTAGTAATACCGGTGCGGCCTATGTGATTTATGGGAAGGCCGACCCAGATGACCAGGACGCCACGCGTGGCGATATTAATGTCGGCAACCTTGCTACGGGTGATGGCTTCCGCATTAGCGGCGCTGCGACTGGCGATTATTTAGGCTGGTCCGTATCGGGAGCGGGCGATGTCAATGGAGATACCTATGATGATGTGATTGTCGGGGCGCCTAACAATGATGATGGCGGTTCTAACGCCGGTGCGGCCTATGTGATTTATGGGAAGGCCGACCCAGATGACCAGGACGCCACGCGTGGCACTATAAATGTCGGCAGGCTTGATGACGATGATGGTTTCAGCATTCTCGGCGCGGCGAAGAATGATTGGCTAGGCTGGTCCGTATCGGGAGCGGGCAATGTCAATAATGATGGCATTAGCATTGATATTGATGATGTGATTGTCGGGGCATATGGTGTGGATGATGGCGGTGCGGCCTATGTGATTTATGGTCAGAACAGCGCCACGCGTGTCGATATAAGTGTCAGCACTTTCACTGATACGAATTATGATGGTGCTGATGGCTTCCGCATTCTCGGTGCGGGTGGTAACTTTGGCTATTCCGTATCGGGAGCGGGCGATGTCAATAATGATGGCTATGCTGATGTGATTGTCGGGGCATATGGTGTCAGTTCTAGTACCGGTGCGGCCTATGTGATTTATGGGCAAACCGGTAACACGCGCAGCAATATAAAGCTCTCCGACGGTCTCACTGTGGACAATAATAGAATTGGCTTCCGCATTAACGGCGCTGCGAGCTATGATTTTTTCGGCTATTCCGTATCGGGAGCGGGCGATGTCAATGCAGATGGCTATGCTGATGTGATTGTCGGGGCATATGGTGTCAGTTCTGCTACCGGTGTCGGGGCGTATATTGATGGCGGTAGTGATGCCGGTGCGGCCTATGTGATTTATGGGGAGGCCGGTAACACGCGTGACAATATAAATGTCAGCAGTTTATCTGCGAGCACTTATGATGGTGCTGATGGCTTCCGCATTCTCGGCACTACGGAAGATGGTTATTTAGGCAGATCCGTATCGGGAGCGGGCGATATCAATGGCGATGGCTATGATGATGTGATTGTCGGGGCGTATACTACTGGTACTGGCGGAACGGCCTATGTGCTTTTAAGCCCGAATAAGCTGCCGGACCCGCCGGGGAACTGATCCACTTTAGAGAGCCTCGCTAGCTTTTGCGCGAGTCTCCTTTAAGCTGGATTATCCGGCTTGGGAGGGGCTTTGGGGGTTGGGGGGCGCCCCGCTAGAGTCTAGCGGCGTCCGAACAGGCGTTCAATATCGGCGAGTTTCAACTCCACATAGGTCGGTCGTCCATGATTGCACTGGCCGGAATAGGGGGTCGCCTCCATTTGCCGAAGTACCGCATTCATCTCGTCGCCATTCAGGCGGCGTCCGGCTTTTATCGCGCTACGACAAGCCATATTGCCAGTGATTTCGGCGAATTTCTCCCGTAGAGCCAGACCATTGCCATAGGCGGCAATCTCGTCGGCCAGATCGGTGACCAGACCTCTGACATCCATCTCGCCAAACAGGGCTGGAGTCGCGCGCACGGCTATACAAGCCGGGCCAAAGGGTTCGATTTCCAGACCAAACTCCAGAAACTCAGCAGCCCGACTCAGAAGCTGGGAGGCGGACTCTGCATCGAGCTCGATAATTTCCGGTATCAGCAAAGCCTGCCGTCTGACTCCTTTTTGAGCAAATTGCTGTTTCATGGTCTCTAGCACTAATCTTTCATGCGCGGCGTGCTGGTCGACAATGACGATGCCGTCTGCGGTCTGAGCCAGAATATAGGTTTCGTGCAATTGCGCCCGCGCCGCGCCAAGAGGATGTTGCACGCTCGATTCTATCGAGGCCGTGTCCTCCTCTATGGGCGCGCTAGCAGGCATAATAGCTCTATCCGTTGCGGGGAGACTCGATACAGGCGCTTGCGGAGCGCTATCGGCTTCAGGAACCGCAGGCGGAGCCATGGGATGCTTGTCAAGACGCATGGCGCGTGTCGGCGTTCCGGTCAGGCCCAGAGACCCATAGCTTGAGCTGGCTACAGGCGAGCCCGGGCGTACCGCACCAAGCGCGGCTCCGGCTATGGTGGTGGAGGCGCGGTGTCCGGCTTCGGCCAGAGCATGGCGTAAGGCTCCGATGCATAGACCCCGCACAATCGCATTCTCACGGAAACGCACTTCTATTTTGGCCGGATGCACATTCACATCGACGCGCTGCGGCGGGATATGCAGAAAAAGCACAATAATCGGGTGACGGTCGCGAGCTAGAAAATCCTGATAGGCCGCTCGGACTACGCCCGTGAGCAGACGATCCTTGACCGGCCTGTCATTGACAAACAAATATTGATGGCGAGCCGTACTGCGATTCAGCGTCGGCAAACCGGCATGACCGGTAATTCGTAAGCCTTCGCGCTCGGCATCGATCAGCATGGCGTTCTCGGCAAAGTCCTTGCCTAGGATCGCAGCCAGTCTCTGCAAGGATTTATCGGGTCCGGTTTCTGGCTCGAGCGCTAATAATTGACGTCCATTATGGGTGAGCCTAAAGCCGGTCTCTGGGTGCGACATGGCCAGTCCGCGCACAATATCGGCGATAGCACTTGTCTCGGCGCGTTCGGACTTCATGAATTTTAGCCGTGCCGGAGTGGCATAGAACAAGTCTCTGACTTCCGTACACGTGCCGTGTAGAGCCGAATGCGCCCAACGTGCTGGTGAGGGTCCGTGCGTGTCTCCGCCTTCGACCCGAATCTGGTGAGTCTCTTGCTGCTCAAGCGCGGGCCGCGAGATAATCGACAAGCGCGAGACGGCTCCGATAGAGGGCAGAGCTTCGCCTCGAAAGCCCAGACTCGTAATATTGAGCAAATCGGGTTCTGGTCCGGCATTGAGTTTGGAGGTCGCGTGGCGTTCAATAGCCAATTCCAGATCTTGCGGACGCATACCATGCCCGTCATCGGCGACTTGAATACGGGCCATGCCTCCATTTTCGGTATCGATATGGATGCGTTTGGCTCCGGCATCGAGCGCATTATCAACCAGTTCGCGGACAACGGCCGCCGGACGTTCTATCACTTCTCCAGCGGCGATGCGATTGACCGTTCCGGTTGGCAGGCATCGGATTTGCACCGGCATGGTCGGTGTTTCCATACTCATAATCGGCACCTCTGTTTAGCGCACGAGGTTCATACTCTCACGAAACGCTTATACATTGAAGCGGAAATGGATAACATCCCCATCGCACACTTGATAGTCGCGGCCTTCCTGTCGAAGCTTACCGGCCTCGCGCGCGCCCTGTTCGCCGCCGCAAGCAACAAAATCGGCATAAGACACCGTTTCGGCACAGATAAAGCCGCGTTCAAAATCGCCGTGAATGCGGCCCGCTGCCATCGGTGCGCTGACATTTTGCGCAATAGTCCAAGCTCGCGCCTCTTTGGGGCCGACGGTGAAGAAAGTCTGCAAGCCTAAAAGCTTATGCCCGGCTCGGACCAGTCGGTCGAGTCCAGACACCTCCAACCCCATAGCCTGCATATATTCCTGACGCTCAGCATCGGCCAGCGTCGCCAGCTCCGATTCGATGGCCGCAGAGATGATCACCGGCTTGTCCAGACGCGCCGACAAGGCATTCCCCGTCGCCGCAGAGGCTTCCTCGACATTGGCGACAGGCAAGACCGGTTTGGTGGTCAGCAAGTCTAGCCCGCGCCATAGCCGTATATCTTTCTGAGGAATCTCGGCCATGCGCGCAGGCTTGCCGGCTTCGAGTTCCGCCATCGCCAATTGACACAAGGCCAAAACGCTTTGTGCCTCTTCATCCCGACCTCTGGCTTTTTTCTCCAGAGCGGGCAGGCGTTTGCTCAAGGACTCCAGATCGGCGAGCATCAATTCGGTTTCCACGGTCTCCAGATCGGCGAGCGGATCAATCTCGCCGTCTATATGCGTGACGTCTGAATCCTCAAAACAGCGCAAGACGTGAATAATCGCGTCGGTTGAGCGAATATTGGCCAGAAACTTATTGCCTAAGCCTTCTCCAGACGCCGCGCCCTTGACCAGACCCGCAATGTCTACAAAGCGTATACGCTCAGGGATGCGCTTTGCCGATTGAGCCAGCTCTGCCAGCCTGTCCAGACGCGGATCGGCAACATCGACCTCGCCCATATTCGGCTCGATCGTGCAAAACGGATAATTCGCCGCTTGAGCCGCCGCCGAGCGCGTCACCGCATTGAATAGGGTCGATTTCCCGACATTGGGCAGGCCGACTATTCCGCAACTAAACCCCATTGTCTGACTCCTTGGCAGCAAGCGCTCTAGGCGGGGGAGCCAAGCGCATCACTTCGCATTGAAAGCGCGTATCGTCGCCTGCGGCCAAAAGCGGGAGAGCTTTACCGATCGCGCGCAGACTCGCATCGTGCCAGTCATGCTCGGACTTGGCAAAGGCAGACAGCACATAATGGCGTACCGCATCCTTATGGCCCGGATGTCCAACCCCGATCCGCACACGCCTAACATGGGCTCCGATATGGGCGATGATGGAGCGCATCCCATTATTTCCAGCGTGTCCACCGCTATTTTTCATGCGTATTTTACCCGGAGCCAAGTCAATATCATCATGAAAGACGACAATCTGTTCTTGAGGGATTTTCCAAAAATCTACGGCCTGTCTGACGCTGCGCCCGGATTCATTATACCAGGCTGTCGGCTTGAGCAGAGTCAGGGTTTCTGAACCAGAATCGGTGTCGGTGTCGATCCGGCATTGGGCGTAGAGGCTATCAAAGCGGCTCTTCCAGCGCGACGCGGCATATTGGCTGGCAATATGATCGAGCAATTGAAAGCCAATATTGTGACGCGATGGGGCATATTGCGCCCCCGGATTGCCAAGACCTACCAGCAATAGCATGTCTTAAATTCCCTAAAATCCGGGCCAAGACGTCTATTCGTCTGTTTGCTCGCCCTCGGCCTGATCGGCGGCTTCACCTGTTTGCTCGTCTTGGCCTTCGGTGACAATAGCGTCTTCGGCCACGCGTCCGACTAGCGTTGCGATGGTAAAATCGCGATCCTGAATCGTGGGTACGACTCCTTCGGGCAGGGTCACGGAAGAAATTTTGACATTATCGCCAATATCCATACCGGCTAGATCGCAGACCAATTCTGATGGTACCGCATCAATCGGGACCATGACTTCGACGCTACGCCGAACAATATTCAGCGAACCGCCGCGTTTCAGACCTGGAGCATTATCGTGTCCGATAAAATGCACCGGAATTTCCAACCGAGCTTTTTGTCCCTTATCGACTCGGATCAAATCCATATGGATCGGATCGTCGGTTACGGGGTGGAACTGGATATCTGAGGCGATAGCCACTTGTTTCTTGTCATCGTGCTTGAGCGTCACCAATTGCGAGACCAGACGGGTACGATTAAGCGCGCGCATAATCTGGCTATAGGGGATGCTGATGGTTTCGGGGGCGTCTGAACCGCCATATAGCACGGCTGGAACGTGTCCGGTCCGGCGTATCGCCCGAGCGGCTCCGGTACCGGTATGGCGACGCGGCGACGCATCAAGAATAATCTCTGTCTGACTCATATCAGGAACGGGCTCTCTAAACTAGCCGATTGCAGTGAGGATATTGCTACAAAAACCTTGTCCCAGACCCATTGCAGGCTATGGAGCAAAATATTTGCATATTTGGCTCATTAGCCGATTGCAAACACTTGCGCAAGCCGGGGAACGGAAGTCTTTGCGCTAAATTCTGATATTGCCGGTTTCACTGTATGGAATTTTCTTGTCATAGGCTAGGCGAATCCGCTCCAGAGCGCGGCTTAGGGTTTTGGCGGCGCGGTGGCGCGGCAGGCCAAACATTTGTTCTAATGTCCGCAGATTGAGGTCTTGTCCGCACGCCGCGCTGGCTAATTCCAGATCGGCGGCAGGCACGTGTTTGCGCAAACGCTGCAGACGCATTAAAGCGGCTTGTCCTTTGGGCGGAAGGCCGCCACTGCTCTGGCGCCGCCCTCCCGATAGGCGCGTCTCCAACACCCAGCTTTGCGAGGCCAGAGGACCGGCGCAAGCCAGCTCAATATCGGCACTCAGACGCAGACCAGCCCGGACTTGCCCCAGACTGAGCACACCTTCGCCGTTCAAGGCTTGGCCTACCAGACGAGCAAATCCCGAACGCTTGCCGCGAAATCGAGCGCGGGATTCGTGTTGTGGCGTAACAAGGCGTGTCTCAGTTTGGGAGGGCGCATCGGCAATCGTGTAGCCTCTGGTCTCATCGCCGACTAATCGTCCGGCTGCGATGAGTTCGGCGGTTTGCGCTTCGCTCAGGCGGAGCAGGGGGCGGCACCGGCGGTCGCCGCCATTATAGACGCCCCAGCCCGTCACATTCCGGCGCACGCGGCGCCCAGACCGGTCCAAGCAGCGGGTCAGCCTATCCATACTGACTTTAGGTATAGTATAGGGTTTTTGTCGGCGTGGCATGAATCGTTCCTCCTTTATCAATACTGGGTCATGTCAAAACTGGAGTGCGCAAAATTAGGCGGTGGAGCCGATTGCGTGGCCGATTCCAGCGCGTGAATCCATAAATCGAAATCAATGTCTTCGCGGCGATTTTCGACCACATGGCACGCATGAGCCACTGTGCTGCGGTCGCGAGAATAGGCATTGGCCACGCGTCCTAAACTCATGGAAAAACAGACATGAGTCAGATACATGGCAATTTGGCGGGCAAAGGCGACGCTTGCCGGGCCTCGGCTCGCATGGAGCAGAGCCTTGTCCGATACATTCAGCGCGAACCCGACCAGTCCGCAGACCAAGTGTACGTATCGCATATCGGCTTTGTATGGTGAGTGTTCCAGATCGGATGCCATATTGAATATCCCCCTTATATTACAAGATTGTCTGGCTGTGTTGTCTCCGTCATTAAATCATGATGCGGGGGAGTGTAGGATAAAATTCCTATATAATTCAAGCCAAAAAGAGGATAGAATGGCCGCTTGGGACGCGTTTTTGTTCTTTTTTTGTTCGGGTATATACCGATGCGCACACGGCTATAGGCGCTTGAGCCTGACGCCGCGCGACCAAGATAAAAAGTGGGGATAAAATTCTATTCGCGTTGGTCAGAAAGGGGGATAAGTCGCCAAGCGCTCAAACAATGCTTGAGCGGTCCGAACAGGATTCCGGTCCAGACCAGATTGCCGATCAGCGTATTGCGCAAAAAGGGCAGAGCCAGACCATAGCATTCCCCCAGTCCGGCCCATGAGCGCGGATAGGTTTGTGACACCACCCACACGCCAAAATTGGAGATGAGGAAAAATATGAAGCCGCTACCCAAGCTCAAAGCGATGAGACTCGGCCAAGCCGGTAAGCGCGTTATAAACACGCCGGCAAACACGGGCAGGATCAGGCCCATATAGACAAACCCCATCAGAGCCAGATCATAAAAACCCAGCACTGCATCGCCGATCAGCAGACCAAGCAAGGGCGGTATGATCAAGGCCGCGCGCCGACCAGACACGCATAGTCCGCAATAGAGCGAGATCGCCATTATAGGCGTAAAATTCGCCGCGTGTGGCAAGAGGCGTCCGACAACCGCCAGCAGGATCAATATCAGATAATGAATCACACTTCAGACCCGATAGAGCAGAAATACGGGTCTGTTCCCAAATAGGCAAGCAGTCATTGCGAGCTTGAGGGCGGTGTAGCGGCTAGATCAGTTTTTTGCATTTCGGTCTCCTTGCGTCCAATCGCATAGAAGCGCTCTTTGCGTTGTCGGCGCAATTGATCGGGACTCATCGTCTCCAGCGAGATAAGTGCCGATTCGATCACGTCCCCGACGCGAGTCATCGCCATGCCTTGGTCTCGGTGTGCGCCGCCGACGGGCTCCTGAGCAATGCCGTCAATGATCGAGAAATGCTGCATGTCCTGAGCCGAAATCCGCATAGCGCGCGCCGCTTCACGCGCATGCTTGGAATCCCGAAACAGAATAGAGGACGCGCCTTCAGGTGAAATCACCGTATAAATCGCATGTTCCATCATCAGCACTTTATTGCCTGCGGCTAATGCGACGGCTCCGCCAGATGCGCCTTCGCCGGTAATCATCGTGACAATAGGCGTCCCCAGATTGAGGCAAGTCTCTATGGAGCGCGCCAGAGCCTCAGCCTGTCCGCGTTCTTCGCCGCCGCGTCCGGGATAGGCTCCGGCGGTGTCGATCAGCACAATAACCGGCAGATTATATCTTTGCGCCATCTCCATCAGGCGCACAGTCTTGCGATAGCCTTCGGGACGAGCCATCCCAAAATTATGCTTGACGCGCTCTTGAGTGGTGCGTCCTTTTTCGTGTCCGATCAGCACAATAGACCGGCCTCTGAACCGAGCCAGACCGCCAAGGAGGGCTTGGTCATCCATATATTTGCGGTCTCCGGCCAGCTCGACCCAATCCTCAAACAGAGCATTGCGGAAATCGACAAAATGCGGGCGATCAGGATGGCGCGCGACTTGCGCTTTTTGCCAGCAATCCAGATCGCTATAAATAGTGCTCAATTGACGCCGCGCCTTCTCGCGCAGCCGGACTAATTCATCGTCAATGACGGGGCCGTCGTCTTGAGCGACTTCTTCTAGCTCAGAGATTTTTTTTTCTAGCTCAACCAGCGGTTTTTCAAAATCCAGATAAACCGAAACACTCATTTTATGCCTCACATGCTTGAAGGGGTAGGCTTCATCCTGATCCCCAAACTACCGCTTTGTCGGCCAGTATGCAATGTGTCTGATCAGTTAGGCCGAGCGCGGGCGTTTAGAGGGCGAATAATTCAGCCAGAGCCTCGATCATACGACTCCCGAGATCCTCGACATCGCTGAGAATTGTTGCGCGTTTATAGTAGCGGCTGACATCATGCCCGATCCCGATAGCGAGCAATTCAATGTCGGAGCGGGCTTCAATCTGCGCGATAATCATACGCAAATGATGCTCCAGATAGGTGTTGCCATTGGCCGAGAGTGTCGAATCATCGACCGGAGCGCCATCCGATATCACGATGAGGATGCGTCTTTTTTCCGAGCGTTGGCGTAGGCGTTGACAGGCCCATTGTATGGCCTCGCCATCGATATTCTCTTTTAGCAGACCCTCGCGCATCATCAGGCCGAGATTAGCCCTAGCGCGTCGCCACGGCATATCGGCGGCCTTATAAATGATGTGGCTGAGATCATTGAGGCGTCCAGGCTGAGCCGGTTGTCCTTGATCGACCCAAGCCTGACGGGCATGTCCGCCTTTCCAGGCTTTGGTGGTGAAGCCCAATATTTCGACCTTGACGCAGCAGCGTTCCAAAGTCCGGGCCAGAATATCGGCGCAGAGGGCGGCGGTCATGATTTGCCGCCCGCGCATCGAGCCAGAATTATCCAGCAATAGGGTCACGATTGTGTCGCGAAACGGCGATTCGTGTTCTTGCTTGAAGGAGAGCGGCGCGGTCGGGTCGGTGACAAGGCGCGATAAGCGGGCCGTATCGAGTACGCCGTCTTCTTGGTCGAACTGCCATGAGCGTTTTTGTTGCGCCATTAATTGCCGCTGTAGCCGGTTGGCCATACGCGCTGTATTATTCTGTAGCGCGGTGAGTTGGGTATCCAATTGCGCGCGCATTCGGAGTAATTCATCGGGCTCGCACAGGTCTTCGGCTGAGGCGATCTGGTCATGAGCGGTGGTGAAGATACGATAGGGCGGCGTATCGGTTTCTGCTGGAGGCTGGTAAGAAAACCATTGCGCGGCCATATCTTCGGC
This sequence comes from Arbacia lixula, assembly GCA_963669155.1. NCBI lineage: Eukaryota > Metazoa > Echinodermata > Echinoidea > Arbacioida > Arbaciidae > Arbacia > Arbacia lixula. The sequence continues at coordinate 14,247 of CAVLGW020000345.1, forward strand.
GCCATCGGGCTGATCTGAGCCGTCGGCGGGGTCGCCGTCTGTGTCTTGGGAGACGTCTTGGGAGGCGTCTGAATCGCTGGCCGAATCGGGGCATGGTGGCGGTGTCGTTTCCGTTTCGTCCTGATCGGGATCGGCGGCGGTGTCGCGCTCGGTTTCTGGGGGCGAGGGCGGGTCTTCCTCGCCATCGGTATCGGTGTCGAGTAAATGCGCGATCAGAGGCTTGATGCAGGCGGCAAATTTGGCTTGATCGTGCATTTGGTCGCGGGCTTGGGTCAGCCAGCCCGATTCGGCGTCTGAGGCCAGAATCTGGCCGCGCCAATGATCGAGCACGGCGCGAGCGGGTGCGGGCAGAGCCATTTGGAATAGCTCGCCAAGGAGTAGGAATTCCAGTCCGGCGGCTAAGGGGGCCTCGGCGGGGGTCTTGGCGTATCCGGCGCGTTGGCAATGATGCTGGATCAGGGCGCATAGATTGGCCTCTACGCCACGCATGGCGGCTCCGCGCATGGATTGGACGCCCCAAGCGCGTACACGAGCGAATTCGGCGGCGTCAAAGGGCGCCAGAGCTTCGGCCTCAGATGGGCGCGAGCGCGTATGCAATTCCGGGTCGTGAGCCGCCAGACGCAAAGCCAGAAAATCGGCTTCTCCGCGTAGGATAGCCAGCGTTTCTGGGTCGGGGTTTGCCGGTGGAGTTTTCAACACTAATTTTTGCTGGTCGCTGGTGATATAGCCGCCATCAGCCGAGAAACCGACTTCGAGCTCTGGCTTGCCAGAAAGGGCGCTTGCTGTATTGGCTAGCGCCGATTTCAGCACGTCACTTGTGTGTGAATTCATCCCGCTTCTGCCACCGATTCGGGCAAATCATCATTGAATACGCGCTGATAGAATTCCGCGATAATGGGATGCTCTGGCGGGTCGCAGCGATTGAGGAAAGTCATCGCGAAGGCCAGCGAGCAATCCTCGAATATGTGCGTGTTCTGGGCCCAATTCATCACGGTGCGCGGACTCATCACGGTCGAGATTTCGCCATCCATAAAGGCTTTGCGCGTCAGATTGGCCACGCACACCATACGCGCAATGGTTTTGGTGTCTTTCGAGCCAGATTTGGCCATGATAATGCGCGTCTCGGTCTCCGGGTCCAGATAATTGAGGGTCGCGATGACCGACCAGCGATCCATCTGCCCCTGATTGAGTTGCTGTGTGCCATGATACAGGCCTGTCGTATCACCTAATCCGACCGTGTTTGTGGTGGCAAACAGGCGAAAAGCTGGATGCGGGCGCATGACTCGATTCTGATCAAGCAGAGTCAGGCGGCCAGAGGCTTCCAACACGCGCTGAATCACAAACATCACATCGGGGCGTCCGGCATCATACTCGTCAAACACCAGCGCAATCGGTCGTTGCAAAGCCCAAGGCAGCAGACCTTCTTGAAATTGCGTGACTTGCTTGCCGTCTTGCAAAACAATGGCGTCTTTGCCGATCAGATCGATCCGCGACACATGGCTGTCGAGATTGATGCGAATCAGCGGCCAATTCAGACGCGCCGCAATTTGTTCGATATGGGTTGATTTTCCTGTGCCGTGATAGCCTTGAATCATCACGCGCCGATTATGGGCAAATCCAGCTAGAATCGCTTTGCTGGTATCGGGGTCAAACACGTAAGAATCATCGAGCTCTGGTACGTGGCTGGTGCGTTGGGAAAATCCCGACACGCGCTGTTTGCTGTCTAGGCCAAACGCCTGCTTCACCGCAATTTGCGTGTCGGGTTCCATACTGGTCAGGTCAGAATCACAAGAGGTTTCAAGCATGGGACGGGTCTCATACGATGTACAAAACTATAGTCTAAACACGTCCGGTCGCTTCAGGCCAGCCCCGCAGCCTTGAGCGTCTTGAAAGCCTTTATCACGCGAGCCATCTCTGGCTCGGTGGAGCGGTCGCCTCCGTTGGAATCCGGGTGATAGGCTTTGATCAAAGACGCATAGCGCTCACGGACTTGGCTCAGGCTGGCATCGGACTCTAGCCCTAGGGCCTCAAGACACCGAAGCTGTAACCGGCTCCGATTCGTGTCCCTTGTCTGTGCCGTAGATTTTTTCCCTAAAGGATCGCGTCCTCGCCAATACTGCTCGGCGCGCGCGGCTCCGCTTACGGGGCCTTTGCCAAACCGCCACGTCTTTTTGTGACCGGACTGTTCGGCTTGCATGAAGGTATCAAATTCGCTTTGGGTCATACTGTCAAAGAAATTATGCGCTCTATTGCGTTCTGCTGCGTGCTTAGAGCAAAACATAGAAGGGTTAAATTTCTCATGACCGCTTGGACCTTTACACGTCGCAGGCGCGCTACAGCCCGGTTCCGCACACGGCTTAGGCGTGGCGTTTTTAGGGCTTTTGCCGCGCTTTTGCGAGCCAATACGCATATCAACAAATTTGACGCGGTGCCGCGAAGAGGGGTCTTCATACATGGACATAAGCGTGTCATGTATGGGTGAAGAAGAGATGGAACAAGCCCTATGACTGACAGAATTACACGTATTCACAATATTTTGGCACAAAAATTCGCGCCCTCCAGTCTGGAAATCACCGATGAATCGGCGCTGCATGCTGGCCATGCCGGAAGTGTGGGCGGTCCGCATACGCATTTGGCTCTGACCATTCGCGCCAAAGCCTTTGCCGATATGAGCCGCGTGCAAAGACACAGGAAAATTATGGCTGCTCTGGACGCCGAATTTCAGTCCGGACTCCATGCTCTGCGGATCAATGTCGCGCCGAGTGTTTGAGTGTAAGCCAAGGCCGTAAAAGACTATGCAAAAACTTGCCTTGATCGATTATGGAGCCGGGAATTTGCGTTCGGTGCGCCGGGCGCTCCAAGCGTGCGGGCCAGACGTACAAACGTGCGATGGAGCCAATATTGATGCGCTTTTGGCTGCTGACCGCATTATCCTGCCAGGCGTTGGGCATTTTGCCACTTGTATGGAGCGCCTTACCGCCATTGACGGGCTGATTGAGGCTTTGTCCGAGTCGGTCTTGTCCAGAGGCGTGCCGTTTTTAGGGATTTGCGTCGGCATGCAATTATTGGCCTCTAGCAGCACAGAAGATGGTTTGACTTCAGGGCTTGGCTGGATAGACGGGAAAGTCGAGCCTCTGACTCCAAGCAATCGGCGTCTGCCGGTACCGCATATGGGCTGGAATGCGGTACAGACTCGACCTCATGCGCTGTTTGCCGGGCTAGGGGACACGCCGCATATGTATTTTGCTCACGCCTATGCGATGCAGTCGATTGCTAGGGATTGCGTCATGGCGCGCTGCCAGTATGGTGGAGAAATCGTCGCCGCAATCGGACGCGATAATCTGTTTGCGACTCAGTTTCATCCTGAGAAAAGTCAGCGAGCGGGCTTACTTTTATTCGCTAATTTTTTGAACTGGCAGCCATGATTTTATTTCCAGCGATTGATCTGAAAGACGGGAAGTGTGTGCGCTTGCGTCGAGGAGCGCTCGATAGCGCGACGGTGTTTAGTGATGATCCGTCGGGTCAAGCTGAAAGCTTCGCGCAGCAAGGGTTTAGGCATTTGCATGTGGTGGATCTGAATGGAGCGTTTGAGGGCCGCTCGGTGAATGGTGAGTCGGTGCGAGCGATTCTGGGAGCGTCTCCGGCGAAGGTTCAGCTCGGCGGAGGCCTTCGCACTATGGCCGATATCGAGTATTGGCTAGAGCTAGGCGTGTGG